>CM056050.1:31845699-31955699 GCA_029574335.1 Rana kukunoris | reverse complement strand
GAGAAAGAAAGAAAGGAATCAAGAGAGAAAAGGAGAGAGAGAGAGAAAGAAAGAAAGAAAGAAAGAAAGAAAGAAAGAAAGAAAGAAAGAAAGAAAGGCGAGAGAGAGAAAATAAAGAAAGAAAGAGAAAGCGAGAGAGAGAAAGAAAGAAAGGAATCAAGAGAGAAAAGGAGAGAGAGAGAGAAAAGAAAGAAAGAAAGAAAGAAAGAGAGAGAGAGAGAGAGAGAGAGAGAAAGAAGGAAAAAAAGAGAGAAAGAAAGAAAGAGAGCGAGAGAGAAATAAATAAATAAAGAGAAAGAAAGAAAGAAAGAAAGGCGAGAGAGAGAAAATAAAGAAAGAAAGAGAAAGCGAGAGAGAGAGAAAGAAAGAAAGAAAGAAAGAAAGAAAGAAAGAAAGAAAGAAAGAAAGAAAGAAAGAAAGAAAGAAAGAAAGAAAGAAAGAAAGAGAGAAAGAAAGAAGAGAAGAGAAAGAAAGAAAGGAATCAAGAGAGAAAAGGAGAGAGAGAGAAAGAAAGAAAGAAAGAAAGAAAGAAAGAGAGAGAGAGAGAGAGAGAGAGAGAAAGAAGGAAAAAAAGAGAGAAAGAAAGAAAGAGAGCGAGAGAGAAATAAATAAATAAAGAGAAAGAAAGAAAGAAAGAAAGAAAGAAAGAAAGAAAGAAAGAAAGAAAGAAAGAAAGAAAGAAAGAAAAAGCAAGCAAGAGAGAGAGAGAGAGAAAAAGGAAAGAAAGCGAGAGATAGAGAGAGAGAAAGAAAAAAATAGTGAGCGAGAGAAAGAAAGTGAGAGAGACAGAGAGGGAAAGAAAGAAAGAGAGAAAGCGAGAGAGAAAGGAAAGAAAGAGAGAGAGAAAGAAGAGAGAAATAAAGAGAGTGAGACAGAGAGAGAAAGAAAGAAAGAAAGAAAGAAAGAAAGAAAGAAAGAAAGAAAGAAAGATAGAGAAAGGAAAGGAAGAGTGGGAAAGAGAGTGAGAGAGAGAGAGAGAGAGAGAGAGAGAGAGAGAGAGAGAGAAGGAAAAAAGAAAAAAAATTAATGCATCTTTTGAGGTTTTGGGGTTAATACTGCTTTAAATATCTATGTGCTATGGATACATGTATATACATTGTTGATGTCGAGACGTATCTAAAATGTAGCCTAATGACGATAACATGTTGAAAAGGTACTAGGTATGTAATATACAATATGAATGTATTAGTGTCAATGTGCAATAATACAAAGACTGGATCTTTGCCAAGCTGGCCTGAGCTCTCAGTTCTTCCCCAGAGCGGCCACTAGATGTCGCTGTGCTCTCCTGTCTATATATAAGGCGGTGCTGTTCTCTGGGCTCAGTGCTGCACAGTGCAGGGAGAGGATAGTGACAGCTGAGCTCCACCACCACCACCAGCAGCTCCTCCACCATGAAGACCATCATTGCTGCCTACTCTGGGATGCTGAGAGGTAAGAGCCTATAGCAGGGGCCTCTCATCACCTCCCTAATCCCCCTGCAGGAATCTATGGCTTGCTTTGGCAGTGAACAGGTTAACTGCATTCCCCTTTCAGTTCCTAATTAGCAATTAAGCCACAGAGCTCAAGCCTTGTAATACTGTAATAATCTGCATTTCTATTGCATAACCAGTATGCAGGTGGAGGGGGTGTGCTATAGTCTGATTTTATTTATTTTTCCTCTTGCATGATGATGTCATTGGGTTTGCTGGAGAGAATTTTTAAGCCTGTTTTGGAGCTTGCCATTATCTGCCCCCAGATTCTACAGCAGTGTTGCTATTGGTTCAGTCTGCGTTCTGTTGCTGGCGTGCAGACTTTTCCATTGGAGAGGGTGACGGGGAAGGGGGCAGATGCATGGAGTGTGTTTTGCAGGCCTTTTCTATGCAATTGTTAGTTGCTGCTGAACAGTTGCAGGTAAAGGTCTGTGTGGCACTACAAGTACCAGCAAGGCTTGTCAGATAACGCCAGGGGCAGCAGAGACCAGCTAAAGTGTGGTGGTGGTGATTGGCAACTTGTAGCTTTTATTAACCCTATTTTTTTGTAGACAGACTACCTGCTTTATTAGGTTGAATTCAGTTCCCGACGTCTTATGTGTTTAATTCTGATCAGCTTTTTGTTGAAGTCGGGGAAAGCGATCAGAAGTTGGCCATTGCTGATCCCTTATAAGAATGCTACTAAAAACCTAATAGCTTAATCCTTTCAGGTCAACGACTTGCGGCATTAAGGGCCTGTTTCCATTGGTTTTTATAATACATGAGTGTTTAACATGCATTGCATTAGGGGAGCTCATTGAAATCGCAAGTGTAATTCTTGCCTTATTTTGGGCTCCATCAGTGGGACTGATTCCACTAAGGTGCCCCAGGCCACGGTTGCACCCTTGCCTCCTCTATGCACAATGCATGGTTCTTACTAGCCCTGCATTGTATGTAACAATGAGAGGGTGCCCACAGCTTCAGAGAGGAAATCGGTGAAGAAGGCGTTGGGGTAAGTAACACTTGTACAGGGGTGGGGGCAAAGGTAGATTTTTTTCCCCTTCCCGTAGCTTGGGTTTTAAAATGGACATCCACGTCCCTAAAATTCACATAGGCGTGCATGTTAGTAAGAAATCATTACTGCTTTCTTAACTTTTTTTTTTCTTTTTGTTTCCACTTTTTAAAAAAATGCAAGATTTTACAATATAATCTAAAAGCAACTGGTGGTTGGTGGGAAGAATGCCTCTATTACAGTGGTGGTTGAAATGCTACCCTTGCAGAGCTAACATTTCCATTGGTGGCATTATACGACTGGCCAATATGGCCATGGAACTATTTGGGTGTCCTCATATGGGGGCAGTCAGTGGGCCACGGCTCGGGTTTCCTCATATAGGGGCGGTCAGTGGGGCACGGCTTGGGTGTCCTCATATGGGGGCGGTCAGTGGGCCACGGCTCAGGTGTCCTCATATGGGGTCGGTCAGTGGGCCACGGCTAGGGTGTCCTCATATGGGGGCGGTCAGTGGGCCACGGCTCAGGTGTCCTCATATGGGGTCGGTCAGTGGGCCACGGCTCGGGTGTCCTCATATGGGGGCGGTCAGTGGGCCACGGCTCAGGTGTCCTCATATGGGGTCAGTCAGTGGGCCACGGCTCGGGTGTCCTCATATGGGTGCGGTCAGTGGGCCACGGCTCAGGTGTCCTCATATGGGGGCGGTCAGTGGGCCACGGCTCAGGTGTCCTCATATAGGGTCGGTCAGTGGGCCACGGCTCAGGTGTCCTCGTATGGGGGCGGTCAGTAGACATGCGCATTCGTTTTCGTTAGAATGCATTTTCGTCGGAAAATCTGGTATTTTCGTTATCGTTTTAACAAACGAAAACGAAAGTGCAAGAAACGAAAATCGAAAGATCCGACATAAAAAAATGCTTTATTTTCGTTTTCGTTCAGATCCGACGATTTTCGATGCTTTGTCGAATTTTCATCGTTCAATTCGACAAAGCATCGAAAATCGTCGTTGTGAATAGGTAGAAATTGAACAACGAAAATTTGAAGATTTTCGATGCTTTGTCGAATTGAACGACGAAAATTTGACAAAGCATCGAAAGTCATCGTTTTCGGACAAAAACTTTCCAGACGAAAACAAAATAAATCAAAACGATTTTCGGGAGTAACAAAATAAATTTATTTTCCGGACGAAAACGAAATTACGAAACTAAATATTTCAGTCTGCACATGTCTAGCGGTCAGTGGGCCACGGCTCGGGTGTCCTCATATGGGGGCAGTCAGTGGGCCGCGGCTCGGGTGTCCTCATATGGGGGCGGTCAGTGGGCCACGGCTCAGGTGTCCTCATATGGGGCGGTCAGTGGGGCACGGCTCAGGGGTCCTCATATGGGGGGCGGTCAGTGGGCCACGGCTCGGGTGTCCTCATATGGGGGCGGTCAGTGGGCCATGGCTTGGGTGTCCTCATATGGGGGTGGTCAGTGGGCCACGGCTTGGGTGTCCTCATATGGGGCAGCCAGTGGGCCATGGCTCGGGTGTCCTCATATGGGGGCGGTCAGTGGGCCACGGCTCAGGTGTCCTCATATGGGGGCGGTCAGTGGGCCACAGCTCAGGTGTCCTCATATGGGGTCAGTCAGTGGGCCAGGGCTCGGGTGTCCTCATATAGGGGCGGTCAGTGGGCCACGGCTCAGGTGTCCTCATATGGGGTCAGTCAGTGGGCCACGGCTCGGGTGTCCTCATATGGGGGTGGTCAGTGGGCCACGGCTCAGGTGTCCTCATATGGGGGCGGTCAGTGGGCCACAGCTCAGGTGTCCTCATATGGGGGCGGTCAGTGGGCCACGGCTCAGGTGTCCTCATATGGGGGCGGCAGTGGGCCACGACTCAGGTGTCCTTACATGGGGGCGGTCAGTGGGCCACGGCTCAGGTGTCCTCATATAGGGGCGGTCAGTGGGCCACGGCTCAGGTGTCCTCATATGGGGGCGGTCAGTGGGCCACAGCCAGGTGTCCTCATATGGGGGCGGTCAGTGGGCCACGGCTCAGGTGTCCTCATATGGGGGTGGCAGTGGGCCACGGCTCAGGTGTCCTCATATGGGGGCGGTCAGTGGGCCACGGCTCAGGTGTCCTCATATGGGGGCGGTAAGTGGGCCACGGCTCAGGTGTCGTCATATGGGGGCGGTAAGTGGGCCACGGCTCAGGTGTCTTCATATGGGGGCGGTAAGTGGGCTACGGCTCAGGTGTCCTCATATGGGGGCGGTCAGTGGGCCACGGCTCAAGACACCCCTAGCAACCATGGAACACTGATTGATTATAGCTGATCAAAACCCTAAATGGGTGACAGACGTACTGACATTTTGTTCAGCTAGGAGTTCCTTGTGCTGTGACTTCTTGGTCTACCATATGATGGTGCCTGCAATAGTTCCAGAGCCACTTGGCAAAGCCAGCAACATGACCACCAAAATCAATCCCTACAGGGAGCGCTGAACCTTCAGTAGCTTTGCAGTGCTCCCCCCCCCCCCCCTTCAAAGTCTTGTTGCTTTGTGAATGTCCTCATCCCTGCCAAGAAACGGTGTGCAGTGGTGGATATAACCGGGGACAGAATAGGTGACTCTCCAGAGGGAGATTTATCCCACTGTCACAATAAGTGAGTGATTACTGAATCCTTCACCTTTTCTGGAAAATGTAGCTTGGTGTATAAAATGTACTAGTACTAGCTATGACTAAGCACTGAAGCTACAGTGCGAAACGCGTTAGCTTTTGTCCAATTTTTGCTGTGGCATGTTTATTTTGTGATTCAATTTTAATAAAAGGAACGTTGTGGAGTGCGGCTGTCCTAGTTTCCTTCGTATTTTTGCATTATCATTGCATTGCCGGCACCCATGATTTGGATCCAGTGAGGAGGCGTTTTGGTTACAACTGAGCGGTTATCTTTCTTTTCATGACTCCCACAGGCAGAGGCATGATGGGACTTGTAGTTTCACAACAGCTGGATGGCCAACAGTTTGAGACCCCTGATTTAGATAAAGTGTGGTTTTTGGTAGGGTTTGTTCCGATACCGATACCAGTACCGGTATCGGGACCGATACCGAGTATTTGCGGGAGTACTTGTACTCCCGCAAATGCACCCGATGCCTGGCCGAATACTTGTCCCCCCCGCCGCAAAGCCGCCGCTGCATACCGCAAAGCCACTGCCGCGTTAATCAGCGTGCGGGGAACATTACAGGCAGCTTTCGTTTGAATAGCTGTGTTCCCCGCCGCGCCGCGTATAGACACTCCTCCTTGCTCGGGATTGGATGGGTGATCTGTCCAATCCCGAGCAAGGAGGAGTGTCTATACACAGCACGGCGGGGAACACAGCTATTCAAACGAAAGCTGCCTGTAATGTTCCCCGCACGCTGATTAACGCGGCTGCGGCATCATCTAGGTATGGGGGACATGGCTGGATATATGTGGGGGACATGGCTGGATATATGTGGGGGACATGGCTGGATATATGTGGGGGACATGGCTGGATATATGTGGGGGACATGGCTGGATATATGTGGGGGACATGGCTGGATATATGTGGGGGACATGGCTGGATATATGTGGGGGACATGGCTGGATATATGGGGGACATGGCTGCATATATGTGGGGGACATGGCTGCATATATAAGGGGGACATGGCTGCATATATAAGGGGGACATGGCTGCATATATGTGGGGGACATGGCTGCATATATGTGGGGGACATGGCTGCATATATATGGGGGACATGGCTGCATATATATGGGGGACATGGCTGCATATATAAGGGGGACATGGCTGCATATATGTGGGGGACATGGCTGCATATATATGGGGGACATGGCTGGATATATGGGGGGGACATGGCTGGATATATGGGGGGGACATGGCTGGATATATAAGGGGGACATGGCTGGATATATGTGGGGGACATGGCTGCATATATGGGGGACATGGCTGGATATATGGGGGGACATGGCTGGATATATGGGGGGACATGGCTGGATATATGGGGGGGACATGGCTGGATATATGGGGGGGGACATGGCTGGATATATGTGGGGGGACATGGCTGCATTTGGGGACACATTTAAAAAAAAGTATCGGTATCGACGAGTACATGGAAAAAAGTATCGGGGCAACCCTAGTTTTTGGATATAGTAGGGATATAAATCATTCAATAAACCCTCCTTTTTTTTCCTGTCCCAGAGATCCAACAGCAAGTGGTAAGAGACACATGAACAGACAGATATTAAGACCTTCATGTTGCTGCAAAGTGAAGGAATGTCATCCGCACATCAAGGATTTCTCGATTTCCATGGTCTCATCATAAACCTACGTTTATGCAATATTTCAGATCCAAGCAGTGCCCATTTACCTAATAAAGGGGCCTGTGTGGCTCCAAAACATTGCTTTGTTTATTACGGTGATGGCCTTTTCATATGGGGCGCCCCCCCCCCCCTAATCCTAATGCACCTGGCCCATAATCTACATGCAGGGCACCCAATGCATGGATTCATTTCATTTTTTCCCTCAAACCACATTGGAGCCATACGCTCTAGTTTTAAAATGGTGGGCTTCAGGTGCAGAGCACTGCACCTAGAGCCCACCCAGCTGTGACAATAGCAAATTAATATTTGCTATTGTCATCTTGATTCTTCTCCTCCCAGCTAATCGGGAAGCAGTTCCTGAGACCCAATTGGCCCAGAAGAGAAGCGACTCGGAGGAGAGGCAGGAAGGATCGGAAGCTGCCTGTGATCTACATAGGGTAAGAATGTGGCTGGTGGGTGGACGGAAGAGCGAGCACCCAGACGGGGGGGGGGGGTGTGGTTTGTTTTCCACTCCCTCAAAATGTGACACCAGCCACGAAGGGTTTGTGCCCACGGAAAAAAGCTTTGGACCTCTTTGCGAAATCTTTGCTGTGCTGATGACCAGGCATGTACTGGCCATCAGGACTTCAGGGAGTTTCCTGGTGGGCCGGTTTTTAGTGACAGCCAATGGAGTCACTAGGGGGTTGCTTTTGGTGCTATAGCCACGAGTCCCAGGGGCCCCCAACCTCAGGGCCAGGGCCTCTTTACAGCTGTGCAGCGGGCAGCACGGGAGAGCGGGCAGGCAGCTTGGGAGAGCTGGGCGGGTGTGAGCAGAGGGATTACATCATGTCACTACCCGCCCTCTCTTGTGGTTACCCTGATTAAGGAGGGGCTCTCTGGGGACCCTGCTGTAAGTGGGGGGGGCTCTCTGGGGACCCTGATGTAAGTGGGGGGGGGGCTTGCTGAGGACTCTGATGTAAGGGGTGCTCTCTGGGGACCCTGATGTAAGGGGGATGCTTTTTTCGGGGGGGGGGGGGGGGTTGTTGTAATAAGTCTTAACAAAAATCCTGTTTTCTGCTAGACTCGGTTAAACGGTGAGCTGGCTTACCATCTGATATCTACAGCAGTCGTTCGGCTCGGGTAGCGTGACCCGTTTAGTAAAAGTATCGCAGCTTATAAATATTTATACGTTGTTCTTCAGCTAATGAGACCTCATGAAATAAACAGCGGAGGTGCTGTATGCGTTTCCAATTTATGAGCCCCTTGTAGCAGATCCCGTACCTGATGAATGATGGCGAGGAAACAGTTTTGCATGATGCTGGAATTTCCAGGGAGATTACAAGATCTAGTTAAGGGGTTTACTCCGGGGGAAGACTGGGCATGATGTGTAGTCTATTAGGGCTCATTCACACCAGCAGTGCTGCTTAATGCAAGAACAAGGCAATTTGCCTAATGGCCACAGTTGAAAACATGTGGTGATGTGTACTTAAAAAAGAACAAAAAATACCTATTGCATTTTTGTGTAATGTTTTATATCACATCCAATGGCGTCCCTAGGGGGGGCAAAGGGGACCCTGGCCCCCCCTAACGTTATGCTGTGCCTCACCATGTGCGTTTTATAGTTGGGGCCCCCCTACTTTTGTCCTCTAAATATGAAAGCTGGAGACGCCACTGATCGCATCACAATGCACTGCAGCACATAGGAGTATATGGGGGGGGGGGGGAGCAAGCCATGCATTGCAAGGCATGTTTACACTGCACACACAATGTACACGGCCCAACATGCTTATTTCAAGTCAGTGACTTGAGAAAATGTAATTGACTACAGCCAGGCAACTTGAGGTGCTGAAATTGCTACATAACTGATCACCTACCTCCTCCTTTCCTTAAGTCTCGGTACACACTGGCGCAGCTACAAAGTTTCGCTACACGGCGCAACTTAATTGCAGCTTGCAAATAACTTTAAGGCTCCATTCACACCTAGGCGTTTTAACGCCTGAAGCGCGACGCTACAATACGCCGGAGGGTCGAATTTACATTATTCTCTATGGAGACTGTTCACATCTCCTGACGCAGAACGCCGTACGTCGATAGAACGCCGAATTTCAAACAAGTCCCGGACCCTTTTTCGACGCGCGTATCGGGTGGTTTCGGCATTCGGCATAGCCGACAATGTAATGTAAAAAAAACGAGGTTAAAAACGACGCGTTTTGTCGCCGCAAATCGCGGTACTTATGCCGCAAATTGCCTACGCTAAGGTGTGAATGCAGCCTAACAGACTTCAATGCGAAGTCTGCGCAGCGACTTGCATTGACTTCTGAAGTTATTTGCAAGCTACAATTAAGTTGCGCCGTGTAGCGAGACTTTGTAGCTGCGCTAGTGTGTACCGAGACTTAAAGCGGAGTTCCACCCTTAAAACCACTTTGTTTCATCCCATCCAGCATACTAGCGTCAGCGCCAGTATGCTGTTTTTTTTTTTTTTTTTAATGCATGTACTTACTTTATAATAAATAATTTAATTTCGTGCGCACCGCGGTATGTCGCCGCTATAAGGCGTCACGTCTTCCGAAAACAGCCGATTAGCGTTCGGCTCTTCTCGGCGCCTGCGCACAGACCCAGAAGCTGACTGCGCAGGCGCCGTATATAGCCGCGTCACGCCCTCCGAAAAAAGCCGAACTAGGACCGGCTATTTTCGGCGCCTGCGCAGTCAGCTCCTGGGTCTGTGCGCAGGCGCCGAGAAGAGCCGAACGCTAATCGGCTGTTTCCGGAAGGCGTGACGCCTTATAGCGGCGACATACCGCGGTGCGCCCGAAATTAAATGATTTATTATAAAGTAAGTACATGGATTAAGAAAAAAAAAAAAACAGCATACTGGCGCTGACGCCAGTATGCTGGATGGGATGAAACAAAGTGGGTTTAAGGGTGGAACTCCGCTTTAAGGAAAGGAGGTAGGTGATCAGTTGGGGAGCGGGTATCTGATTTTGGGGCACCCACTTCCGGAGTGGGCGGGGGGCAAGCTAAGCCCAGGATGCATAGTGCGTGGGTGTGGGCTCATTCACATGAGCCCCCCGCAGCCCTCTGGCACACATCACAGGTCCCAGAAGACTGCAGGATGAAACACTGGTCTTCACCAAGGCTTTACTGATGGCTTTCCTTGGTGAAGATGCTGGCACTTGCACCAGTTTGGTTCAGGACATCATTGGATCCTGGGACAGGTAAGTGTCCTTATGTTAAAGGGGATCTGCAGCTTCCCTCCAACCACTTTGCATATTTTATATACCGTATACTGTGATTCTGTACTTGCCAAATATGCTGCAAAAATTTCCTTCCACTAAGTCTGACTGCAACCATTTTAACTGTGGGCAGCCGAAGCTGCTGCCTGTTTACTTACTGGATTTACACAAACATACAGAGGCACACCTCCAGCTCTCATTGGCCCTCTTATAACCCCCCCCCCCCCCCCTGGCAAACTTGAGAGAGAGCTGTGCATGTCGTAAGCCTGAGCTAATGATCAAACAGTGGGAGGGCTGTATAAGGGATTTACTGGCAGAAAGAGGACAGCGTGTGTGTGTTTTATATTGGGATTGTTTACATGATGTCTGCGTCTAGTTGCTTCTGAAGCAGGAAAAGTAAAGTTGGCTGTAGAAGACGGACAGCTGTTCACTTTCGCTGTTTAAGCTTTGCTGACCTGACCAAACCGACATACTTCCTGAAAGATGGGATAGCCAACATGTCAAATCTTAACCATGTCGGTGCCCTATATTTTCCATAGGCGACACTTTAAAAGTCCCCTATAAATCATCAGTTTAGCGTTGCATAAGGGGTCTGGTGCTGGAATTATTGCTCATATATCGCCACACACGCCAGGATGGAACATGAACATGTATCGCAGTTGCCATTTTCAGGCTACTTTTACGTTTGTATATGTTGGAGTGTAACTGAAAGGGGTTGTAAAGGTAAAACATTTTTTTTCTAAATAGCTTCCTTTACCTTAGTGCAGTCCTCCTTCACTTACCTCATCCTTCCATTTTGCTTTTAAATGTCCTTATTTCTTCTGAGAAATCCTCACTTCCTGTTCTTCTGTCTGTAACTACACACAGTAATGCAAGGCTTTCTTCCTGGTGTGGAGAAAGCCTCTTGAGGGGGCGAGCAGGAGGGTCAGCACACTATCTACTTTGCAGATTTTGGGCCAGATTCTCAGCTGAGATACGACGGTGTATCTACAGATACACCGTCATATCTCTGTTTTTCTCCCCGGGTATCTATGCGTCTGATTCCTAGAATCATTTACGCATAGATACGGCGTAGATCCGACTGGCGTAAGTCACATACACCGTCGGATCTTAGATGTAATTCTACGCTGGCCGCTAGGTGGCGTTTACGTCGATTTCTCATTTGACTATGCAAATGAGCCTGATACGCCGATTCCCGAACATTTTTGCGCCACCTCGTCGTTTCCGTAAGCGTAAACTTACCCCTGCTATATAAGGAGTACGTTTACGAAGGTCCGTCATATGCCATGTTAAGTATGGCGTCGGGACAGCGTCATCTTTTTCCGTCGTTTTACTAAGTCGTTCACGAATAGGGCTTTACGTTAATGACGCTCACGTCGGCTTCATTGGCGTTTTCCGACGTGAGCTGGAGCATGCGAAATGGGCTATTTTTACGGCCGGCGCATGCGCAGTTCGATGGGCACACTTAATTTACATACAAGCCGCCCCCTTTGAATTACGCGGCCTTACGCCCGTCCATTTACACTACAATGCCACAATTTATGGAGCAAGTGCTTTGAGAATACGGCACTTGCTCCAGTAAGTTGCGGCGGCGTAGTGTAAATGGCTTACGCTACGCCTCCGCAGATTCTACGAGAATCTGGCCCAAAGTTGCTATGTGTTAGTGGGAGTCCTGACACTCGCTCGCCCCCTCAAGAGGCTTTCTCCACACCAGGGAGAAAGTGTTGCATTACTGTGTGTAGTTACAGACAGAAGAACAGAAAGGAGGACTGCACTAAGGTAAAAGCCATTTAGGGAGAAAAATTTTTAACTTTACAATCCCTTTAATTTTTTTTTTTATTCATTCACCCATGTGAATGAGCCCTAAAGTAGGGCTCGACAAACCCTTGGCACCAGGGGTACCAGACACCAATTCTCCCCACGTCTACGCACTATGCATCCCAAGCTTCGCTTGCCCACCTGCAGGCCCTGGACCGGCATAGCAGGTGCCACCAGGTAATGGAGGAGAGCGGACACATGTCCGCCCTTCTAGTTGTTGACCTGTAAGTGACGTCACAGGTTTTCCTGGCCATCAAGACCAGGAAGGAACATATATGCATTTGCATTACATTCAGTGAAGCACAGGGGAGACCTGCAGGGTCTTAGACCTAAGTATATCTTGGGTCTAAAAGATCCTGTAGGTCTCCCCTGTGCTTCACTGAATGCAATGCAATGCACATACGTTTTTTCCTGGTCTTGATGGCCAGGAAAACCTGTGACGTCACTTACAGGTCAACTAGAAGGGTGGCCATGTGTCCGAGCTCCTCCTTTCCCTTTACCTGGTGGCACCTGCTATGCCGATCCAGGGCCTGAAGATGGGCTAGCGAAGCTTGGGATGCATAGTGCTTGGGTGTGGGGAGAATTGGTGTCTGGCATGCCAAGTGCCAAGGGTTTGTCGCGCCCTGCTTTAGGGCTCATTCACATGGGTGCCAGAGTAGACAAGCCTGTCTCCTGCCAGCATGCTGAAGAGTGGCACCCTTGCTCTGTGTGGGGAGGAGTGAGCTGACAAGAGGTCAGGCCTATATCTGCATTCCACAAAGCTCACTTTCTGCTGATTGGCAACCACTGGCGTGGGGGGGGGGGGGGGTTAGCTCCAACAGATTTTTTTGACAGAATTCCGTTCAAGCTGTCTTGCATACACAGTGTCACACCAAATTCCGACCACCCAAAACGCAGTGACCTACAACATGACGGCGAGCCGGGAAAAATTAAGTTCAATGCTTCAGAGCATGCGTCGACTTGATTCTGAGCATCCATGGGGTTTTTTTTTTTCTCGGGGTTTCCAGACAAACGGAATTTCCGATAGAACATGTTCTCTTTCGTTCCGATGAAAGAAAATTTCGAAGTCGACGGAATTTCTGATGGGGGGGGGGGACTCCATCTGACTTTTTCCATCGGAAATTCCAATCGTGTGTACAAGGCATAAGACTTTGCACACCTTTTTTGTTTGTGCTTTACCTGGAACATATTTGGGTTATTTAAATGGTTCAATTGGGCTTGAAGGAATAAGTGCTCTTATCCTATTTGTCCCCCTTTCCAAAGTGCATACTTCTTTTAATTGATCCTTTGTGGACTTCTATGGATCAGTCCTCAGAGGCCAATTATATATATATTTTTTTTTCTGGCAATACTTCACAGCATTTAATGCTGATTCTGGGTGCAGAAATACTGTAGCTGTGCCCATACACAGGAGGTTAATGAACACTACTTATTTACATGCCTGCGGCTGTACACTATAAAGTATTTCTTCCTGACCCTTCCTGGCACCAAAAGCCAGTTTGAGACGCTTGAGTGATATTTATGAAGTTAATAATAAAGGTCATGTTTGTATTTGGCAATATTTCAAATAGTTTGTAGTACCAGGAATGTCCAACCTTTAGCTGGGGGCCCATGTCTGCTGCACCAAACTTTACCAAAGGATTTTTCTGTATTTGGTGTCTGCAAAGGATGTACAATGTATTTGCAGAAACCTATGGTGTTAAAGGGAACACCTTCCTGCTATTATTTGGAGAACGATGGGAGATCCCAGTCCTATTGGCCCTCATCCTAAATGGTGTCCTCATAGTTCTCTCGTGAGTGGATTACTTTAAAGGGGAACTGTAACGGTCAGGGGTTAACGCTGTTTACGATATTCCATTCCACCAACCCACGACAGCTTATCTGATGCTCCACAATCCGGCAGACAGGGCCCATTGGATTTCTCCCAGAAACAAGACACACAGCTCTGTCACACTCCACCCACAACATCACACAATGGGTGCTAACAAGCCTCCAATACACATTCCTTTAGTAAACATAAGTCAGACGTCTGACCTTTAGAGGGTGCTAATTCACATCACATATTATCAATAGACTTTCACACAATACAGTGTCAATTAGCATAGCACAATGAAATATCTTAGGAGCCAGACTCAATTAACACCTCAACAGTATGTGTCCCCACATTGAATGAATCGCATTATTATTGATCTGCTGGGCTCAGAATCAACCACCTGTAATATTTCAAGATATCCTGCAATACATTGTGAATTATCATTACTGTCCCATCTCATGTAATTCAAGATATCATTTCTCAGTCATCCTATGCCCTAGTAGACACAGGATGACCCTAGACCCAAGAGTCATTGGTAAAGTTGAAACAGGAGTACCCCACATCCTCCTAGAGCCTCTGGGTCCCACGGGTCATACCATTACAGGAACTGAACCCATTGATGCATTGCTTGTGCTCTCAACCAAACCATCAAATGGCTGGTGTCACAACTGATCACATATTTAGCAACATGGCAGTTGAAGATCCAGGGCCAAGATGGCAACTTCCTTGGCTGAAAATGAAATTCTCCTAATTCTGTGCATTAGATGGATCCATTATGAGCCATGCTCCAATCCAACATAAATTGAGCTCCTCTCCCACAGCTGTTGTCCTCCTTCTTAGTGTGTTGAAACCCTCTGCTTGATTCTGACAAATGGGTCCTGAGGAAGCAAAAGCGAAACGTTGACTAGCTTTGTCAAAGCACTAACGGTGATTCGCACATACCATGTGTGGCTCTTCTGAGTCTAATTTATTTTTATATGAAGCCTACTGACACAAAAGCAAAAGGGAAAAAAATATTCAAAAACGTTTCCTTATACGTGACTATATGAAGGTATCATCTAGTAATACTCAGACTTATCTAACAAGATGATATAAAAAAAACTATTGTGAATGTGTCATAAGATCAAGCGATATGAAAACACATAACAGCGCAGAGTCCACTGTGGAAAAAATAGGGACAATCTATCCTAAAGAACTTCAGTCCCGACACCTAATAGGTGTGACACATATGTCCTTTCTTGTTAACCAACTTGAGTGCGATATGTATTTTTCAAGACGTAGTCTTCACACTATGGTCATATAGAAATAGATGGGCACCCTTACCGGATCAGGTGTACCCTCAACTCACCATACGACGGGGGTCTTACGAGCTTATGTAGACCGAGTGTCTAATCCGGTTGTCCTCGAGATTGTAGTCCCAAATAGGAATGGTTCCCAAAATATATCGATGTCCACAGGGTATATCGGTTTAAGGGTTCACACTGTGATGGTGCCCAGTAGCTGAGACAAGGCACCTAGGCTCAGCCGGGGAGAAGAGCCGCAGAGAGATCCGAAGACTTGAACGATATCGCTGCCACCTCAGAAGAAGAGCGACTTCTTGGTTAACAAGTTGGTTAACAAGAAAGGACATATGTGTCACACCTATTAGGTGTCGGGACTGAAGTTCTTTGGGATTGATTGTCCCTATTTTTTCCACAGTGGACTCTGCGCTGTTATGTGCTCTCATATCGCTTGATCTTATGACACATTCACAATAGTTTTTTAATATCATCTTGTTAGATAAGTCTGAGTATTACTAGATGATACCTTCATATAGTCACGTATAAGGAAACGTTTTTGAATATTTTTTTCCCTTTTGCTTTTGTGTCAGTAGGCTTCATATACCTACTTTTTGATTACACTGAGAGGATCCTATTTAGAATCCCCATGTTATCGCTACACTTTCTTCCATCATTGTTCACAAATATCCATGTTGTTGTGTTGGCTGCTTGATCTATATCCACTTTCTTTTTAGTTAGCGCAATATATTATTACACTAATTTATTTTTAAATGTTACATTGTCTAAATTTTATAACTGTATACATTAGTGTGTGTGTATACATGTGTGTGTGTGTATATATTTTTGTATTCCTTTTTTGGTACCTTAAAGGGGTGTTCCAGCCCAAAAATGTGTTTATTAAAAGTCAGCAGCTACAAAAAGTGTAGCTGCTGGCTTTTAATAAACACTCACTTACCTGCTCCTACGTTCCAGCGACGCGCCGACCGGGGCTCCGCTCCTCTCCCCCCCTCCCCGGCCGGCGTCTCCATCCTGACTGTGGGCACCCAGCCGTGACAGCCTTCGGCTTCACGGCCGGGCACCCACTGCACATGCGCGAGCCGCACTGCGCATGCGCGCGCGGCGCGGCTCGCCTCTGATTGGAGAGGCGATCGCATGGGACCTGTCAGTGTCCCATGTGATCGCCTACAGGGAGGGGCTGGTGTAGGCGATTAAGCTTAATCGCCTAACCAGCCCCTCGGCGGAAGCAGGAAGTGGGACAGGAAGTCCCACTCCTACTGAAGCCCCCACTCCCCCCCCAAAAAAATTACATGCCAAATGTGGCATGTATGGGGGTAAGGAGTGGGATAAGAGGAAGTTCCAAATTTGGGTGGAAATCCTCTTTAAAGTCCGCACCTAAGTCCTACAATATTTAAGTATATGGATGTGGCACCCCCTTGGCCCTTTTTTCTTTTATGTTGAATGCTTGATAAATCCCCTCCACTTTGCAGATAATTCAGGTATTGTCTGATTCTGAGATGTACAACTTTAAAACATGACTGATGTTCTCATTATTCTGTTTATGGCATGTTCTCCCAAGTTCCTAGAATGTCCACAAAGTGTGTGTGTGTGTGTGTGTCGTTTAGTAGACTTTCTGTATGGCAGTGAAATGGTGGCGCCGGAACTATGTAGGACTTAAGCTGATCAGGGAGGCCTGAAGGCAGAGTCCAATGTGTGACGTTTGGGACTCTTGTTTGTTCCTTGTGAAATATTCCCACTGGTTTAATGGCTGAGCCATGTCCCCGTCTACCACAGCATTGTAATTGCTTCTGCAAAGTCCATTGAACAGGTCAACAACTGCTGCAATTGCTAGAGAAGGTGTATTTTTATTTACTTTTTTATTTTCTTATGCGTATTGGAACCGAATTGTATCTGGCTGCTATGAAAAAGTGATCTGCAACCAAACAACCACATTTTTCTTTTCTAATTTTTATATTCTACTGACACATGCATGCCACAAAGTGGACAACACCGAATGTTGGTCCCTGGCCTTGAAGGACAATGAACCATCAATACTGGTCCTCGGCCCTGGAAGACTATTCTGAACCACCATTATTGGTCCTAGAGGAGTCTTCTACTTTAATGTTGCTAAAGCAGTAATTAATACATACATTGCACAGTAGGACATGTCGTCTGCAAAATATTCTCACCACTTGGGTCAACCATGAGAAGGTGACTCAATGTGTGGAATTTGGAAAGTGTGTTTTTGTTTTTCCTTTTGGGTGGACTGACTTTTTTTGTCTTTTTAAAGTGTAAAACGGCACCTCTTAAAATATTGTATTTGTACTTAATTGTGGCTTCCTCTTCTAGGGACTGGATCCAGCCTCCTCTCAGCTGTGCAGGACTTTCCGTCCATGCCTTGGTTATCAAAGTCTCGGGTGGAAAGACATCTTCAGATCATCTCAGTCTTGCAATGGGTCATTAGCTTCCTCATTATGGGTAAGCTTTCTTTTGTGTGGTCGTCAGCAAGGTACTTTCTGTAACTTTTGTGTTCATTCTCAAAGGGGTGTACTGCTGAAAGCTACCATCAGGTCTTTTGTGTAGCCTTCTAATGTTATGTTTGTAAATGCAAACCTTCAACCAAATGGTCATTAGGGATATGTACAGCAGGAATGATCTTGTAGGATTGTGGCCTGCATTATCTTGCCCTGCTGGTTATATGGCCTAAGGCTCCAATCTCACCATGGCGTTCCTTTTTGCAGGTGACTGGCGTCCCATGATTTTGTTTGTGCGATTAAATAAAAAAATATATCTATATCTATATCGCCACTCACTGGTTCTTCTTTTTAAGGGCATTAGTTGCCATTTTTATCAAAAAGTTCAAAACAAAGTTGGGGGTTTTGGCACTCCTTTTCATCAACAAAATGACATTTAGCCTAGTTGGCTCTCACTTGCGGCACTGCTGCTCTGGCCCTACACTCCAGGCCCTTTTCTGTGTCATACAGACTGTTTCGCCGACCACCTTGGTGCACACACCTAGCAGTCTCTTGCTGCACTGGAGCCCTCCTGACTCCTGGTACTCAGACTTCGTATCTGCTGGGGTGGAGCCAAGAACTATGGCCGGGCTAACTAAAGGCCCAGCACACAACTGACCAATCGATATGCTGGCTGTTCTCAAAATCGGGGCCCAGGACTGGGGATTTCATCCCACTTAGATCTCCCAAATTCCCGGGCTCCAGGTCCCAAAGTGGACCTTTTTAAGAAAGGAGAAAACTGAAAAAACAGTTTCCCCTTCATGTTGCAAGCTCCCTGGAGCCCCTCAACTCGTCTGGTTGAGAATTGTGGGTCCCAACCTCCTTCTAGATCCTGGCAGGGCAACACGATTTGCGGCAATTCCATCCTCAAAACTGAATGCCATGGTGTGAATGGAGCCTTAAGTAAACGTTCCTTGTGTGCAGCTGGTAACAGTGAGTATTTGTTTAGTATGATCCCTCTGGCTTTCCCCATCTGCAGCCTTTGTATCTTAGCTTTTTTTTTTGTTCTGCATCTTCCAGGCATTGCATGTACAGTGATCCTGATCTACATTTTCTGCACTGACTGTTGGCTGATTGCTGCCCTGTATGTCTCCTGGCTGGTGTTTGACTGGCACACCCCCAACAAAGGTAAGATCGTTTCTCCAAATGAAAGATGAGACTCCATTACTTAGTAAAAATATTTTCGGCTTGCTTGACTGTATACAATAGATGATTTTGCCAAAAATGTACAATGCATTAGCAAAAAAATTTTTTTGCCACAATAGACAGTGCATTGAAATGCACTCGCTGAGGCGCAAAATCAGATTACATATGAGGGAGGACACACCCCCTACGCTCACTCATAGCAGAGCTGAGACCATTCTGGGCTTTCCTAATAGAAAGCCCAGCATGTTTTGCACACTAATCATGATTGTAACTTGTATTAAATGTTTGGCTGTTAAAAAAACAAAAGCTTTAAGTGCCGGTTCACACTACAGCGACTTGGGATCCGACTTGTGTCGCCCCACATGAGAAATTCCATTGAAGTGAAAGACGTCTTAATGTACACTACTGAAGTCTCTCTGAGTTCAGAAAAGGTTCCCGTACTACAAGGTGACATGTAGGCAACTTGTACCCATTGATTTCAATGGAAGTTGCCTCCAAAGTCGGATCTCTGTCTTAACTGAAGCAACTTTACAGGAAAAGAAAATAGTTTACTCAGGCAAACCCCTCCCTCCCACAGAGCTGATTATTCTGTGATTGGCCACAGCCAAAGTCACCTGTCCTGGAGGCAACTTTAAGGCCGCGTACACACAAGGAGACATATCCGATAAAAAAAGGGTCCGACAGACCGTTTTCATCGGACATGTCTCCTGGGATGATCTGTGTACACACGATCAAACCAAAATCCCCGCGGACAGACATCGCGGTGACTTGGCGGTGCCGTTGATGCAGCCACGTCACCGAACCAGGAAGTAAAATACTTCCACGCATGCGTCGAATCCATTAGACGCATGCAGGAGATTTCGGTCCGCTGGTTAGGCGTACTAACCAGCGGACATATCCGACAGACCGCTTTCCAGCAGACAAGTTTTAAAGCATGCTTTAAAACTTTTGTCTGCTGGAAACCTGTCTGCTAGGCCGTACACACGATCGGATATGTCCGCTGAAACTGGTCTGCGGACCAGTTTCAGCAGATATATTCGATTGTGTGTATGCGGCCTAAGTCTCCTTGCAAAGTCGCACTGTAAGTCGGGTTGCCCCGTGAACCGGCACTAAAGGTAATCGCTAAGCACGAGTGTATTTGTCTTTGAAGTTTACATATAACTTGTAGCTTGGCAGTATTTTCCAATTTCTCAGCAACAAGATGTTGGAAAACACTCGCCCAAGCTTCTGCAGCATTGCTTCCTCTATGGTGATACCAGTGAGGTCTTAGCTTGGTTTCTGGAGAGATTCTGTTGCATCTCAGTCAGCGAGGGAGTGGCACCTAAGGACCAGCTCATTACCCGTCAGTACATCTCCACAATACATGTGTAGGTCCCCACTTTGTATCCCTATAAAATACTGCAAGTACAGAGAAATGCCTCTTGACTTGTCCTTTTGTGTCCTTAACTTCTGCTTAGAGTCCCACGCTTCCTGCTGCACTAAAATCCTTAGCCGTGTTGGCAACGTTGCCCTCTGGCCTACAGAACTCCACCTATTCCCTCACTCGGCATGCATGGAGTGCTGCCTCCTTGACTCCCAAGAGCCTGTCTACACTCCTGTAGGGAGAAGACTTTTGGGAGACTTGGTTCTGGAAGGGTGTGCCTATATTGGTAGGAGCTGAACTCTTAGTAGCTACCCCGCAATATGTTTCCAAGACTGATGAAGTTATAGGGAGTAATGAGCAATCCCCCCCCCCCCCCCCAAGAATAAGGTTCTATATGTAACGCTACCCCCGCAAGAGCCACTAGTTGATTTGGGACCGGCGTATTAAGTTACCTTGTAGAGTGTCTAGGGGTAGTAGCAGTGAGTAGTAGTGAGCGAATGTCCAGTCATCCAATGGGTTTTTCAAATGCTTTATTCCAAGGCCCAACACGGCCAACATCAACATGTAGTAGGATAGGAAAGGTTGATGAAGCAGAAGAACAAGTGCGGTTTTAGGCCCTGGATGATGATGAAAGCAAGCCTGCTTTCAGTAGCAATGTACCAAACGTCGCCACTCTAGCCAGAGTGAGTGAGGTGCCTCCGGACAGACTTCTGCCACAAGCCTGGCAGCCGAAATGTCACTTTAGGTTGCTGGGAGGAACAGACCTCTGCCACAGGCCTGGCTCGGACCTCTGCCACAGGCCTAGTACTTCGGTACTCAAATGAACAAGACGGATTGAGCGAATCCTCCCAGTAAATGCAATGAAAGGGTCACTGGTTGACAGCTGCCATGTACATGTCAAGGCCTTGGTGACCGGATCCCCGATGGTTCGTTCAAGTCTCCTGGACAACCTGCTTTTGGGTTCTCCCTGAGCCGATCCCCCACCATTCAGCCCTCAGCTTAGGATCCTCTCAATAAAGTTGGGGACCCAGTAAGTCACTGGGGTCCCTCTCCATCAGGATGGAACTCCGTGTAGTATGTGATTCCGGCCGAATGTGCCATGCCGGCGGCATCCGTGGATGCGCGCACCCTGAAGGTGGATGCCGCACCCCGGACCTGGACCCCGCGAAGAGAGAACCAAGAATCATGGCGTCTGTCCCAAATATATCCTCCCCCAGCATGCCCTGCGAGGTCCAACTCCTCTAAATGGCTGCTGGGGAAAAGTGGCTTTGCCAGAACCCCTCTAGCGCCACCTGTCGTCCAGGGATGGGATCGCATCCCTGGAACGCAGTGTAACCTATAGGACAGTTCTGCAAGACAGCAGCCCAGAATTTAACAAATTATGAATGGGGGCCAAATAACTCTCCCATTCACCCACTAACTTTAGCGTAGTGCCCGTACTGAAAGTAAGGGGGCACTACATATATATAGGACCTGCCTTAGCCTAGGTTCACACTGGTGTGCAGGGAACCGCATGTTATTAAGACAGGCATCGCACCCCATTTCTGTTCAAATCATACAATTTTTTTGCAATATGATTTGAGCCTATTGATTGTATGGCTCAAATTGAACGGTACATGCACTTTTTTTTTTTTTTGCCCACACTGGAATCCAATCACATGGGTGATCACACCTGTGCAGCCCGATTCTGCCAATCACACTGTTTTGTGAACTGTTTTTGTGGTGGCATTGCCTTAACCTCGATACCCGCAACAGTTCACATGAATGGAGTGAAATTGTAATGCAGTGCTGGAAATGCACAGGAATCGCTGCAAATCCTGCACTGAACCTAGGCTTGTATGGGGAGATGAGGTCTGGGGGTTTATTAGGGACATGTTAGGTCTTGGGGGTAATGTGGGAAATGTTTAGTGTACACTTAATTTTGGTAAATTGAACATTATTTTGCCGCTAAAATAAAATTACCCTTTCATTGCACAGGTGGCAGACGATCCACATGGGTCAGGAATTGGGCAGTCTGGAGGTATTTTCGAGACTACTTCCCAATCCGGGTAAGTTGACTTGTGGTGTTGGAAGTGACAATCCTTACAATGCGCCCCCCCCCCCCCCTTCCTGCATGCATTAATTTGCACTCGAAGCACACTGACTAATTGGACAGTTTAGTGGCTCAGTAGCACCCTAAAGTGGTGATGTGGAGAATTGCAGTAAAGGTGGATGTTTTTTCGCTTGCAACATAAGATGTGAATCATCAGGTCAAGTTGGTGACGTACTGTAGTTGCTCATTATCCTTTAGTGCTTTGTGTCTGTCGATTTAATGTATGGCTCAGTGTCAGTTTGTACTTTGTACATTTGTTCTTACAGGGTGAGAATTTTGTTTTCCACAAGGAGTGATAATGACCTTTTTAATCCAAAAGATATAGAAGGAAGCTCTGTTTACACTTCATTAAATTGCTTTGGCCTTGGGCTTCTAGATTAGGATTCAGGTGTGCTGTGTAAAGAGCATTAGAAATCCTTTGCTTAATATTGGATCATCTTTGGTACATGGCAGCAACTCCCCTGAGCTCCTCCATACTGGCATCCATTGCGGATTGTATGGTGGCATAACTCCCCAACTTTTTGAGGTTACATTTTTTAGCTCTACCCCCGTAGGAGCTGCTAGTTTAGATTTGGGCCTTGCACGTTACCTCGTTCTTCGTGGTCTAAGGCAGTGGTCTCCAAACTGTAGCTCGGGGGCCAGATGCAGCCCTTTGCTTGATTTTATCCGGCCCTTGGGGTGATTTTTTATTCATTGGCACCAATGAAGAGCAGAATTCCTCCCAATGACACCAATGATGGGGTCCAATGATGGGGTCCAATGATGGGGTCCAATGATGGGGTCCAATGATGGGGTCCAATGATGGGGTCCAATGATGGGATCCAATGACACCAATGATGGGATCCAATGACACCAATGATGGGATCCAATGACACCAATGATGGGATCCAATGACACCAATGATGGGATCCAATGACACCAATGATGGGATCCAATGGCACCAATGATGGGATCCAATGGCACCAATGATGGGATCCAATGGCACCAATGATGGGATCCAATGGCACCAATGATGGGATCCAATGGCACCAATGATGGGATCCAATGGCACCAATGATGGGATCCAATGGCACCAATGATGGGATCCAATGGCACCAATGATGGGATCCAATGGCACCAATGATGGGATCCAATGGCACCAATGATGGGATCCAATGGCACCAATGATGGGATCCAATGGCACCAATGATGGGATCCAATGGCACCAATGATGGGATCCAATGGCACCAATGATGGGATCCAATGGCACCAATGATGGAGGATTTTGTACTCCTGATGGCCACAGTCCGGCCCCCTTAGAGTCTGGAGGACAGTAATCCGGCCCTTTGTTTAAAAAGTTTGGAGACCCCTGGTCTAGGGCATGAGAGAGAGTCTGTAGGAAGTTCAATGTCCACACAAGTTATAAAGCCTTTTTCTTTCTGCTTTTATTTTCCAAACAACTTGCATAGGTAGAGGGATGAAGGATCAGGGGAAGGTTCAGGCGCACAAGGCAGATCACTGAAGAACGGCTAAGTTTCAAGATTTACTCTCACCTTTCCTTTGAGTGAGTTTTGCTCACCCGATAGGCCCCTCACCTGGCTTAGCAGCTAGGAAAGAAGCACAAACAATGATCAGTAACATTCTCTGCCACAGACTGGTTGCAAGCATAAATGAACGATTCCAGAATCCTCTGCCACAGGATTTGGTACTCGGATATCCAGCCATGCAGTCTTGGAGCCTTTAAGCCGACCCGGCACACTGCAAGGTTTTGTAGACTATGGTGCATCCTCCAATAAAATTACAGGCCTCTCCCAAAGTACCAGCCTTCCGCTCTGTCCTTTCCGGGACAGGTCCTCCCCTGGTTTCCTCCATTGAGCGGCTTCTTCCTGCAGGACAGATAGCACAGGATCACCTTGAAAGCGTAGGCCCCAGTCAGGACAACTGGGCCTACCTGGCAGGAACTCAACCTCAGGCCAACATGGCCCTGAGGCCCTACTGGCAGCACATACCTCGCACCAGTAGGGCCACGAGGCGAAAAGAGGCCTGGGAAAATGGCGTCTGCCCCTTAAGTATCCTTGCCCAGCGGGGAGACCACTCCCACTGGGCTGTTCCTGGAGAAATATACCCTGACCTGCTTGAATTCCAACATTGGCCTGTGGTGGTAACGCCACCTATAGGCAAACAAAGGGAAATCCCTCCAAGCACAGCCAGAACAGAGGCTGATTTAGTCTTAATTGACAAAGTCTGAGCCAAGTATCAGCTCAGACACCCATTCAATTTGAACATAGCTCCTGGTCATCAGGAGCAGGGCACTGCACAAAGAACATCTTGAACAATGTAGGTAAAAGACACAACCCTACATTGTCCAGTTATGTTTACCATGAGTTCATTTGGGGGGGGGGGGGGATCTGTTCAAACACGCAAGGACTTTTTCCCTAAATACCAGTTTTTAGAAGTTGGGTGGAATGTTTAGTGTAGGCCAGGAGTGCCCAACCTTTTCAAGAGCGGGGGCCACTTAAGTGACTTGGTAACCAGTCGCGGGCCACAATGAGCGGAGCGGGTGGACAACAGCCCACTCTACTCTATACTCAAGTCTTTTTTTTTTTTTTTGGATCGGATTGGAGGTAGACGTTTGTAAACAGACACAAGTCTATTTACATCTGCCACTCCTTAGGCCGCGTACACACGAGGGGATATGTCCGCTGAAAACGGTCCGATGGACCGTTTCAGCAGACATCTCCGCTCGTGTGTATGGGCTAGCGGACAGATTTCTCCACCCGACAGATTTCAAAGCATGCTTTGAAATCTATCCGGTGGGAATCTGTCCGCCCGACATGTCTGCTGGTTAGTACACTTACCAGCAGACATGTCGTCCCCCACCGCCGCCGCGCCGCTGCCGAATGGATTCGGCGCATGCGCGGAAGTGTTTTACTTCCTGGTGCGGTGACGTGGCGGTGACGCGGCGGCGTCAACGTCACCGCCGCGTCACCACTACGTCACCGCGCCGTCCGGCGGCGGGGAATTTGATCCGATGGTGTGTACACGCCATCGGATCAAACTCCTGATCGGACATATCCGATGGAAATGGTCCGCGGACCGTTTTCATCGGATATATCCGATCGTGTGTACGCCGCCTTCGACGTGAATGGAGGGTCCGATTGGGTCAGAATGATCATATAAAAGAGGCCTAAGGCTGTTTTCATACTGATGCGCTGTTTACCGGCACCGCGGGTTCACCTGTGGCTTTCCTGCAGGTTAGATGCACTTTGCCATAGAGTAGTAATAAACTTACCTTTAATAACCGTATTCTATTCTATTCTAGAGCAGGAGGTCGCGGGCCACATCAGAAGGCTCCACGGGCCACATGTGGCCCCTGGGCCACTGGTTGGGCACCCCTGGTGTAGGCCATCAAGTGACACATTTTTATAGAAGTCTAGGAAAGGACATGGGGATTGGGTTTCAAAAGTAGGAAAATGGGGAGCTAAGGGGGTGAAATGTTCCTTCTACAGGCTCATCTAATATGAACTTCCTGGGTCTACCATGGTGGTGAATTAACCAAGATTCAATTAATCGTTTTCTAATCTAGGCATTTTAATCGTTTTTTTTTTTTTGTGTTTGTGCATTTTTGAACCTTTTGAAATGTTCAACAACCTTGTGGTCATTCAATGCATGTCAACATGTCCTAGCGTAGTATGCAGCAGCCAACACAAACACAACCTTGCACCACATGTGTACTCTGCATTGTGAAAAAGGGATTTTTTGTACTTTATTTTTATATGCAATGTGTGCGCTCTTTATGTGAAGGGGCCTGCCACAGAATTAGAATTAACATTTTCTAGCACTGTCCTGAGCTACCACATAGCCATGCATTCGTATGTATTCAAGTTCTGTGGCATGAGTTGAACATTTTAGAGAGCATGAACCCATCACCACATGACTGCACTAGACTGGATGCTGTCATGGAGAACTGCATTGTGGGAATGTTGTAGGTGGTTTTAAATACGCAGAACACCAGCTATGTCTCAGGCAATTTGGTGTAAATTGGGATGGAAGGGGCAAAGTGGGCATGCAAAGTGAATCTGTTTAACCACTTGTGGACCGCCGCATTTACATTTACGTCGGCAGAATGGCACGTACAGGCACATTGGCGTACCTGTACGTCCCTGCCTTGACCCGGGTCGTGGGTCCGATCGGACCCCCCCCCCTGGTACATGCAACGGTCCCGGTGGCTTCAGAAGAGATCCGTGCTGAGGGGGCGGCTGTTCGTTTTTGTCCGCCCCCTTCGGATCGCTCCCAGCCAATGGGAGTCTGCCACCCGCCCTCTTCCTGTGTAAACACAGGAAGGGGGAAGTGATGCAATCTCTCCTCTCAGCGGTATTTTCAACCGCCGCTGAGGAGAGAAACATCACATAGTAAGTCTGCACAACAGCACACTGACACACAGACACATAGGCACATTTAACCCCCCCCCCCCACCCCCCTGTAAAAGTGTCACTGAATGCAGTGATCATATATGTACTGATCACTGCATTTGGTGTCAGTGTGACAGGCAGTGTGACAGGCAGTTAGTGTTAGGTCCAGGGTAGCCCCGTACCCCCCCCCGATAAAGTTTTAACCCCTTGATCACCGCCCTAGTTAACCCTTTAACCCCCTTTTGCCAGTGTCACTAAGCGATCATTTTTCTGATCGCTGTATTAGTGTCACTGTTGCTGCTAGGTAGCTAAAAAAAAAAATTATTGCGATTTCTTTTTTTTTTTTACTAAAGACATGTGGCTGAATTAATTTTGGCCTAAATGTTTGACTAAAATTTAGTTTATTCAAATTTTTTTATAACAAAAAGTAAAAAATATTGATTTTTTTTTCAAAAATGTCGCTCTATTTTTGTTTATAGCGCAAAAAATAAAAATCGCAGAGGTGATCAAATACCGCCAAAAGAAAGCTCTATTTGTGGGAAGAAAAGGACGCAAATTTTGTTTGGGAGCCACGTCACATGACCGCGCAATTGTCTGTTAAAGCGACGCAGTGCCGAATTGTAAAAACGCCTCTGGGCATTTAGCAGCATATTGGTCCGGGTCTTAAGTGGTTAAAAAGCACATGCAGAAACGAAGGTGGTTCTCTTTTGTTACTGCGGTTTCAGATGTTCAATAGTGTTGCTCACGAATATTCGCATTGCGAATATTCGCTACGAATATTGCATATTCGAGTATTCGCGAATAACACGAATATCGCGGCGAATATTCGCTATTTCGAATATTCGTATTTTTTCATTTTTTTTTTTTAGAACAGATCACATCCTAGAGATCCCCATCGACGTCTAAAAGCATTGCTGGTATGATTAGAGACCTTGGGCCGCGTAGCTGCAGCGCTCATTTTATATTGCCGAAAAATCGCAATGCGATTATTCGACAATAGCGATATCGCGCGATTATTTTGTATTGTAATATATCACGAATATTCTGAGCCAATCAGAGTGCTCCATTCCGCATTTCTCGAATATTCGCAATTATTTTATATTGTAATATATCACGAATATTCTGAGCCAATCAGAGTGCTCCTTCCGCATTTCTCGAATATTCGCAATTATTGTGTATTGTAATATATCACAAATATTCTGAGCCAATCAGAGTGCTCCTTCCGCATTTGCAGAATATTCGCAATTATTTTGTATTGTAATATATCACGAATATTCTGAGCCATCAGAGTGCTCCATTCCGCATTTCTCGAATATTCGCAATTATTTTGTATTGTAAAATATCACGAATATTCTGAGCCAATCAGAGTGCTCCATTCTCGAAATTTCGCATTCGCATTCGCAATTCGCATTCGCAATAGCGAAATTTCGTAATCATTTCATTTCCAAAAAATAACACGAATATTCGTATTTAGCGAATATATCTCGAATATTCGACTATATATTCGAGATATATCGCGAAATCGAATATGGCATATTCTGCTCAACACTAATGTTCAAATGGAAACCTGGGTGCAGCTTTACTTTTTTAATTTTTTTTTATGGGGGTGCAGATGACACATGTTTGGGGTAGATGTGTTCAAGGCTAATTCAGACCTTGGCATGCTGGTGCATTGACTTTAATATGGCGAAGGCTTTTCTATGGATTACAGCCGTGCAGTTCGTTCTCTACTCCTGTGACCTATTTTTCACTGTCGCAGAGCTGGTCCAGGCTCTGAAAAGATCCCTAATTTTAGAGTTGGAATCTACTCAGATGCCTCTCAAGAGAGCCTGAGCCACAGCACTCCCATCCCTTGCACAGCCTTCAGCTTACATGAGTGCTGGAGGGGTAGAGCAAAGGGCTGGTGACTCAACAGTAACTGGCTCAATGAAGGCAGAACTGAGCAATCGTGGCTTTGGTCGCTCAGTTCTCAGGCTTAGAAGTGAATAGGGGATCCACCTATGTGAGAAATTATTAAGACTATTCAAATGAATGGGCTCGCAATGCACCAATACATGTATATGAACCATTTTCAGCAACACGGTGCATGGTGGTGAGATTCAAAGCATGTATTGGCGCTGTAATAGCCTAATGTGGGATTTACTGCAACGCATTGCAGCAACGTTTTTGGATCTAGTAGATCATGTACGTTTCTAAATTTTGGATCAAGTAGTCCATTATGATCTTTGTATATTGGGTGCTGTAACGGGATGACCCGTGACACCCAGAGACTTTTGAGGGATGGGAGATACTCCTGTGCCAGTGGCACTAAGGACTCTTGGGTCTAAGATCACCCTGTGCCCCTTTTGGGCATAGGGTGGCCCTTTTGGGCATAGGGTGGCTGATAAATAATTCATGTATTGCAGGATATCTTGAGATATTACAAGTTGTTGGTTAATGTTGACCCACACCAGGTCAATAGACTCCTAAGATATTCCATTGTCCATTGTGTAAGGCTGTAATGGTGTTAATTCAGGTCTGTTCCTAAGACCTTTCATTGTGTATAGATGTGTTGTGACTCTAAAGGTCAGACGTCTCTCTTCAGGTGTATTGAATTAGCATGTCAATTATGTTTAGTTAAGGAATGTGACTTGTCAAGCTGTAGTAATTACCTCTAATTGTGGAGACGGGACGTCTGGGGGATGACTAATGATTAGCTCAACTGGATGTCATTAACTAAAAGAATGTGATTGAAGCACCATTGTGTGATGTGTGGGTGGAGAGTTCTTTGTCTCTGTGATTAACTTTAACATGCTGTACTGTATATAAGAAAGCTAAGATACCATTAAAAGCATTCATTCATTTTGAAACCAGTATCAGAGCTGTGTCTTGGTTATTCTGGGAAATGGGATAGATCGGGTCCTGTTGGTTGGAGTGTCAGATAAGCTGTTGTGGTTGATGGAAGGGAAATTGTAAACGGTGGTGACCGTTACAGGTGCCATGATCTTATTACATGGGGTGTAATAGCAGTGGCACCTTTTAGGACAAGGAAGAAATTCCAAAATTGAGCAATTGTCTGTCTGTTATCATGCTTTAAGCTTTTTTTTATGGTGTTGAACTTTGTCACTGGCTGACATATGCTGTCCCATAGAGAGGCCTTTGTCACTTGGCCATGACTGGTTCACGTGTTTCCTTTTTATCTAGGTGCTACCTAATTAAGGTCCTTGGTTGTAGGGCACAATTGATCTATCACTTTGCCAGAAATACTTCTAATGCCCCGTACACACGATCACTTTATGTGATGAAAAAAAATGACGTTTTTAAAAACGTCAATTTCATTGACCGTGTGTAGGGGAAAACGTTGTTTTATGTCTTGTAAAAAACGACAAAAAAAATTGAAGCATGCTTCAATTTTTTGTGTCGTTTTTCAAAACGTTGTTTTTTGTTTCACAAAAAGTCACCGTGTGCAGCAAAAAACGTAGTTTAAAACGTTTTTCAACCCGCGCATGCCCAGAAGCTAGTTATGAAGCGAGCTTCAATGGAAAAGAGTGGTGAACGTAACCTCGCTTTGCTAGAGCATTGTGAAAAAAACGATGGTGTGTAGGCAACATCGTCTTTGAAAATTGAAGTTTCAAAAACGTCGTTTTTTTACTTCACAGAAAACGTCGTTTTTTTCTCATCACATAAAGTGATCGTGTGTACGCGGCATTAGGCTTTGCTTTTTGCTGCTATGAGGGTTTTTTAGTACTAATTTTACCGTGCGAAAGGCTGTTGGCTGTAACTGTATTCTCATATACTGTACTGTGATTTTTTTGGTCAAGAAATGGTTTATGGGTAGCAAAGCATATCCATGCTTGATGACTGTTGCATACACTAATTGAGTAATGGCAGTTTTAATCATGTACTAGGAACCACCCCTAAATCACTCATGTAGCAGAGTTATAAGTCCAGCTAGTACTGTATTATCTTGATTTATTTTCTTAATTTTTTTTTCTTTCCAGCTTGTAAAAACGCACAATCTGCTTCCCAGCCGCAACTACATCTTCGGGTATCACCCTCATGGTATCATGTGTCTGGGTGCATTTTGTAACTTCGGCACGGAGGCCACTGGTGTGTCCAAGAAATTCCCTGGGATAAAGCCATACCTTGCCACGCTAGCTGGGAACTTCCGAATGCCAGTGCTAAGAGACTACCTGATGTCTGGAGGTAATGCCTGACTTCAGTCTTTAGATTTAGCTGTTATGTAGAGGTTTGGATCCAGGTCTCATGTCCTCTGGTTTGAACAAGTGTTGAAAATATGATTCAGTTGTCAACAATGGACCTTCAGCTGTGGCTCAGCTCCAGTGTTTTTTGGAGTCTTGCCAGCCACTCTAGCTTTGATCGGTATTACTGCATAGTTCAAGGTCATGAAGTAGACCTCTGTAAACTGGATCAAAATATTGCTAGACTTTTCTTTAATAATTATATCTTATTACTGATTACATACCTTATTACCAAATCCATTATAATGCTCATAAAAATGAATGTCCTATATTCAGGGCCTAACAATAGTCTTGGAGATGAGACTGGAACCAAAGCACTTGCAAAAACAATGCCATTCATCCATATTAAAATGCTGCGTAAACTGTCGGCACTATATAAATCATGTATAATTATTATGCCGCGTACACATGGTCGTTTTTTTGCGATGGAAAAAAACGTCGTTTTTTAAAACGTCATTTAAATTGATCGTGTGTGGGCAAATTTTTTTGTGTCGTTTTTCAAAACGTCGTTTTTTGTTTCACAAAAAGTCACCGTGTGTAGCAAAAACGTCGTTTAAAACGACGTTTTTTAACCCGCGCATGCCCAGAAGCTAGTTATGAAGCAAGCTTCAATGGAAAAGAGTGGTGAACGTAACCTCGCTTTTTGTGAAAAAAACGATGGTGTGTATGCAACATCGTCTTTGAAAGTGATGTTTCAAAAACGTCGTTTTTTACTTCACAGAAAACGTCGTTTTTTACTTCACAGAAAACGTCGTTTTTTTTTCATCACAAAAAATGATCGTGTGTACGCGGCATTATTATTGAAACCTTCACAAGCGCCTATAATAAACCTTGAATTGCTTTTTCCACCAGGAATTTGCCCAGTGGATCGTGATACTATAGACTACATCCTCTCCAAAAACGGGACAGGAAATGCTGTGGTGATAGTTGTCGGTGGTGCTGCAGAATCTTTAGAATGTCGGCCTGGGAAAAATGTAGTGACTCTAAAGCAGAGGAAAGGATTTGTGAAGATTGCATTGCAGCACGGGTAAGAGGAAAATGCACAAGGTGTCTGTATTAATAAGCAAGATCCTCACCTACTCCTCTAAGGCCGCGTACACACGATCGAACATGTCCGCTGAAACTGGCCTGCAGACCAGTTTCAGCGGACATGTTCGATCGTGTGTACGGCCTATCGGACCGTTTTCCAGCGGACAAAAGTTTCAAAACATGCTTAGAAACCTGTCCGTCGGACATGTTCGATGGTTAGTACACGAAATCATCGGCCCAAAATCCTGTGCATGCTCAGAATCAAGTCGACGCATGCTTGGAAGCATTGAACTTCGTTTTTTCATCACGTCGTTGTGTTCTACGTCACCGCGTTCTGGTCCGAGGGGATTTTGGTCCAATGGTGTGTACGCACATCAGACCAACAGACCACTTCAGCCTGGTCCAATGAAAACGGTCCGTCGGACATGTTTCATCGGACATGTCTGATCGTGTGTATAGGGCCTAATAGTGTGCAGTATATGTACAATACACTTCTATATTTGCTTCTTTTTTTATGGCTGTTTAATATACCACTGACGTGTTTTGTAAATTTGAGAAGTGTGAAATTACCAGTTAAAGGAGTTGTAAAGGAAAATGTTTTTTCACCTTAATGCAATCTCTTTTTTTTTTTTTTTTTTTACATTGGCTCCACTGTAAATGAACACTAATGTGTAGTTCCAGGGCCATGACACTGAAACAGAGTTTGAGGGGCTCTTTAAAGTCTCAGTTGCTGACCTTTAACCTGCTTACATGCTATCTTCCAGGTCCTGAGTATTCATAATGTCAGTACAAACTCCTGTAGTTTACCTTCCTGAGCTCTGTTACATGTGGTTACGCACACAAAGGAAATTACATGTATTGCAACCATGAAACCTGGCCGTATTGCAACTGTCACCATCAAGGGCCTCTTTTGTCCTAGCAAGGCCTAGAGCAGTTGTTCTCAACCTGGGGGTCGGGACCCCCTCGGGGGTCAAATGACGATTTGCCAGGGGTCACCTAATCCTGGGCTGTTCCTGAAGCCTGCACCGCTCTCCTAGCCTTTTTGCAGCCTCCCAGCAGGGCTGTCCCTGGAGCCTGCGGCCGCCCACTCAGCCTCTTCACAGAGACTAGAGGTTAGCTGACTGGTAAAGAATGAAGTAAGGGGGTGTGGAGGAGACCCTATCTCCTGATTTCGGCATAGGTGTCACTGCTGCGGGACACCACAAAGTCAGAGACACAGTGAGTAACACTACCTGTGATTATAGTTGCCATTAAACAACAAGAAAGATGGCTAGAGAGAGTGATGGGGAAAAAAAAACAAAATTAGGATAGAGAGATAAAAAGGGAAAGAAAGGAGAACAAAGAGAAAAATTGGTACATCCTAAAATGTAGCATAATGGGATTTAATACCATATGAGTGGAAGGGACTCAGGAAGCGCTAAATGTCCGTGGGTTAGGTGCACAAATTACTTGTCTGGCCTTGGGTGCCGACAACCCACGCTACAAAATAATGTTACTGTTGGGGGTCCCCACAGCTTGGAAATTTTTTATCAAGGGGTCACGGCACTAGAGGGTTGAGAACCACTGGCCTAGAGTCTTGGTCATAAAGTTAGACTCGCTGAAGGGGACAAATCATACATGAGCAGGCTTGCCTACGATTAATTCTTGCTTATTATTATTATTGCATAGGCTCCATTCTTTGAAGCTGAGAGGGGAGACCATTAAAAGTGCCCCTGACAGTCTTGTAACTTTGGTCCCAAACCTTGTTTTTGTCACGTTTGCACCATTTAATCTCTATGTAAATGTGGAGAAAGGGGCACAAAAAAGAATTGATATACTAAACACTAGGGTTGTCCCGATACCGATACTGGTATCGGTATCGGGACCGATACCGAGTATTTGCGGGAGTACTTGTACTCCCGCAAATACCCCCGATACCTAAATAGAATACCCCCCCGCCGCCGCCGCGTTAATCCCTGTACATTACAGCGCGCATTACAAGCTTTTGTTTGTATACTTGTAATGCGCGCCTCGCCATGTATAGACACTCCCCTTATCGGGACGGATCTGTCCAATCCCGAGCAAGGGGGAGTGTCTATGCACGGATCCGTGTATAGACACTCCCCCTTGCTCGGGATTGGACGGATGCGTCCAATCCCGAGAAGGGGAGTGTCTATACATGGCGAGGCGCGCATTACAAGTATACAAACGAAAGCTTGTAATGCGTGCTGTAATGCAAGGGGATTAACCCGGCAGCAGCTACTACAGGTATGGGGGACAGGACATGGCTGCAATATGTGGGGGACAGGACATGGCTGCAATATGTGGGGGACAGGACATGGCTGCAATATGTGGGGGACAGGACATGGCTGCAAAATGTGGGGGACAGGACATGGCTGCAAAATGTGGGGGACAGGACATGGCTGCAAAATGTGGGGGACAGGACATGGCTGCAAAATGTGGGGGACAGGACATGGCTGCAATATGTGGGGGACATGCATGGCTGCAATATGTGGGGGACATGCATGGCTGCAATATGTGGGGGACATGCATGGCTGCAATATGTGGGGGACATGCATGGCTGCATATGTGGGGGACATGCATGGCTGCATCTGTGGGGGGGACATGGCTGCATCTGTGGGGGGGACATGGCTGCAATATGTGGGGGGACATGGCTGCATTTGGGGACACATTTAAAAAAAGTATCGGTATTCGGTATCGGCGAGTACATGAAAAAAAGTATCGGTACTTGTACGCGGTCCTAAAAAAGTGGTATCGGGAAAAAACCCTACTAAATACCATACACACATGCATACAGTCCCTATCGACAATCCATTTTTGCAGTGTGTGTGTGTGTGTGTGTGTTCAACCGACCATCCCAACTAATTTTCCCAATGAACTTGATAGGTCTACTGTGAAAAAAATAGCTTTTTAGATGAATTTAGCAAATCCTCTTCTTAAAGAGGTTTCATATTTGATAATTTAATATCTAATTGTTTGGGCATTAAGTACTTGTACAATTCTTATGCTAGTTCTTGTTTTGTTTACAGTGCTGATCTGGTGCCAGTCTACTCATTTGGGGAGAATGAAGCTTATAAGCAGGTGGTGTTTGAAGAAGGTTCCTGGGGCCGCTGGGTACAAAGGAAGTTCCAGAAATATGTTGGATTTGCCCCTTGTGTCTTCCATGGTTGTGGCTTCTTTTCTGCGGAGAGCTGGGGTCTGGTTCCATATTCCAACCCAATCACCACTGTTGGTAAGCTCATGGAAATGAGTAGACATGTACTCAAATGGGAACTGCTTAAATGATCTGTTTATAGAATATAAGGGATAAAATGCTACTGCAGGGTTTCGCTAGTTCTGGCCACTGCAACTAGCAATGTGATCTTACAGCAGAGATCACCTGTCCAGATCAGGGATCTCCAAACTTTATAAACAAAGGGTCAGTTTACTGCCCTTAAGACATTAGGGTGGCTGGACTGTGGCCATCGGGAGTAGAAAAGGTTCCAACATTGGTAGGGGGGGGCTGCAGTTAGAGGGAGGGGCAACTATGTTGGGGGGGGGCTGCTCCCAACCGGCTGCAGTTAGGAAACTGGTCAAGTTTTTCACATATGCCCAGCACTAATGGGGAAAGCTGAGGGCAGTATTTCCTCCCAAAATGTTAAGCTGATTCTCTAGATTTGGTGCTTCCTGAGCTGCAGATATAAAGATCAAGGTGACAAGTGCTATCTGCATGTGCATTTAGAGAATTAAACATCACAAATGGTTGATTCAAGAGGACAGGTTGCCAATGACCATTTCCCTAGATGAAGACCATCACTTTGCTCACAATTTTAGTATTTCTGATTTTAAAGTAGATTAGGTGACTAACATAATTTCTTTCCTTTCAGTTGGAGAACCCATTACTGTCCCCAAAATGGAACAGCCCAGCCAGAAGGATGTGGACCTCTACCATGGCATGTACCTGACCTCCCTAGAGAAGCTCTTTGACAAATACAAGACCAAGTTTGGCCTCCCAGAGTCTGAGACTTTGGAAATCAATTGAAGCTTTGTCAGTCATTGACTGCAATAAGATTGTGCTTCTTGGGAAGATGTCCTCTTATTAGGAAGCTTATCCCTGGTTGCTTTACATCATTCCACAAGGCCTGATTGTCCTTTTTTTAGACTTGACCCACAAAGCTCACAATGACTACAATGTTTATGGTTTTACTTATGTTGGCACTTAACCATAGTACATAATGGCTGTTATTACCAAAATATTTTTCATTTTTGGTTAAATTCAAATTGTATGTCAAATTCATAGGTAGACGTTGTGACACTTGAACGTGATCAAGTTTGACACAGGTTTGTCTTTGCTTGGTGCTGTAAATGTGGGACAGTGTTCATGTTGAACTGATGAATGGAATGTACTTGCTGGGTCTGTCCACTGAAAAATGTATTTTGAATTGATGCTAATGGGTTAACATGCCTACTGGCTTTCTGGGATTTTGGCAATGGGATTTCTGCATTCCTACTTGGCAGTTATCTTCCAGATTCAGTCACCATTATTTTTCCATATGCGGAGCAGGAAACCAGGAGGGTTGAGGCTTCAACAATTTATGGGTGGAGCAGGGAATCCTGCCAGGAGGATCTCCATACCAAAACCGTGAGCTGCACAGAAAGCCAGTGGGTGGGAAGACACCGGTCACTGATGGTCTAGCTGGACTTGGCCTTCTATCTCCAGTTATAAGTCACTGGTAGACTACATCTATGGTGATGGTATCAAGATGTTTGTAATAAGATGCTAAAATCTCCTTGCCATCCTCGCGTCATCCATTACAGTGGAGTTATGACTCTAGTCAGTATTGTATAGAACACGGGTCTCCAATGTTTCTAAACAAAGGGCCGATTTATTGTCCTTCAGACAGTAGGGGGGCCAGACTTTGGCCAGCAGCCAATTTTCTTGGTATCAGTGGTGAGTAAACATCTGGTATTAGGGGGAGGAATAATATCCCATTGTTATCATAGGGAGGCATAGAGCCCCATTAGTGGTGTCGGTGAGAGCAATTGGTTCTCTAATGTCGATGTCACATTGCAGTCTAGTATCTTGTATCAGAGAGAGGGATAGTGCCCCAAGGGCTGGATAAAGGCAAGCAAATGGCCGCATTTGGCTCTCGGGACACAGTTCGGAGACCACTGGTATAGAAGATGTGCCTAATGTTGGAATCCTGAGAAGATATATTTTTTTACAAATGAGCTGGGGTGTTTTTTGGGTGGAGGGAGAGAAGACTTGAGCATGGTTATGTGGCTTTAATGAATTCTACAGTCTTGTTCTGGAGCTCAAACAAAGGATTTATTTTTGTAATGGTTGGTTTGTGTGCAAAGTATGATGTCCCTTCTAAAGGCTTTGAAAGGGCACCTGTTGAATATACAGTTCAGAATCAAGTCTGTCATTGGACTAATATGTTTGTAGAGGCAATCTGGTTTATAACAGTATTAAGATGCTTTTGAGGAACAATGGACTCATGGATAAAGCTGGTTCTTGGGGAAAATCCATGGGTGGTATTTTGCTGTAAAACACAATGTCTGGCAAATGACACCAGATCTGATGCATGCCTGGGGTTATTGTTTTTTGGCAGAACAATTGGGATAGGGAACACTGCTGATGGGGTTGATAAGCTTTTTGTATTGGTCATAAAGTTGCTTGGTACTGGTCCAAACCCCCAAGTAGTTTTCTCCCTAATGGTGCTTCAGAGAACAAATACACAAAGGCTGCAGACCTAGGAACAAGGTGCTTAAACACTTAAATGCTTTGTGCCTGTGACCAGGTACAAGTGCACAGATCAGATTGTTTTGTTATTTCTCCCAACTCTGTTGGCAGTGCGCTTCTGGGTTGATGCAATGCCGGGCAACAAAGCAAAAACATTTTTGTACCCATTTTCTTTAATGGTTTGCATGCCATTTAATTATCCAAAACTTAAACATTCATCCATTAATAAATGTACCTTTTTGCTGTTCTGTTATGATTCTTACCAGCTGTAGCTTCCCAACTTCCTTGCTGCTGCATATCTACAAGCCTAAGGAGGTCTGAACCCATTAATGAAAAGCGCTACCCCCGAAGGAGTCAGTGATTATCTGTTGGGATCGGCAAATTAAGTTACCCTGGCGTTGTCTAGGGGTGTGATGCAGGAACAAAACCAGTGAGCGAGGGTCCAGACATTCAAAGGTTTTTCCAATGCTTTATTTCCAGGCCCACACGGCCAACATCAACTTCAGTTAGGCAGGAAGAGAAAGGTTGATGAAAGAAAAGGAGAACTTGCGGTGTCAGGCCTGGATATGAATGGGCAAGCCTGCCCTTAGTAGTACCGATTTGTAAACTCGTCGCCACTTCTGTTGAATCCTTCCAGTAGACTCTAGCCCAGGTCACCGGGAGACAGTAAAGCGTACCTGTAGCATCCCGGTCACCAGATCCCCAATTGGTTCGTTTAAGCCTTGCCGGACGACCTGCCTCCAGGTCCTCCTCAGGCCTAAGTGAACCGACAATGCACTAGCTTAAAGGAACCTATTTAGAGAATAAAAAACAAACCTTTACAACCCCCTTTTAACTTGCAGGACACTACAATACACATGGTGAACTTTTCCTTTCCAAAACAAATGGTAAATTTAACTGTAGGTTTCATATTTTGGGCTGCATTAACCAAGGTTCGTAGAATAAGATTTACTGGTCCTTGAACAGGCAATCTAGAAATTACCTGTGTATCTTTTATTTTTAGGATTTTAAACTTTAAGTTCTGCCCATTAGGTGGAGGATAGTGTTTGAGGGTTGCTTAAAGGGTTTTTATATACCAAAAAGTTCGGTAGGGAGAATGAGTGAGTAAAATGTGTCGATCCCTTCAAATCTTTGACTTGGTCATATTGGGCTTGTTTCCCTGCTTTAAGGAATGGCGTTCAGTGGAACTGGGCCCCAAAAAGATTAAATTACAAGCTAGAGAGGTTTTTAATCTTTTTTTTATTTTTGGGGGTTTGTGGGTGTTTTTTATTTCTTATATAAACCCTTTAAAGCTTGACTCCAGCCAACTGGCTAAATACATATATAGCTGTTATCTGCCCAAAGGATTGTTTAACAGCTGTTTTCTAAAAAGTGTAAAAACACATTGGTACTCGTCTCTCCTAGTGGTGACCTACCATCCCACCACCACTTGGCGTTGGTGCACCTTTTTTTTTTTTCCCCAGTGCAACATTGCTGTTCATCAGAATCTCTGCTGCCTTCAATGGGTTTCCTAGGCCTAGCACTTTATAAATCTGGTTAGTCTATTAGTAGTTAACATTTAAAAGTCCTACTTGAAAGCGGGTACATTACTTTTTATTGGTTAGTAATCAAAGGAAGTGGTGGTGCTACAATTTGACAGCCCATATTGGGTGGCGGCAGACAAGCTGGTGCCAGATCAGCCACACTACTGTCGAAGCTTGAGTCCATACAAATAGATTTGCACACCAGAGAGCTGCCTTAAACTTTTATTGCTCTATCCACAGGGACATAAACTCACAGAATAGCTGGCGTGTTTCTGCCCAAAGGGGCTTTAGTCGATCATTATGACTAAGGTCCTTTTGGGCAGAAACGTGCCACCTGAGTTTATAGCCCTGTGGATGGATTAATAAAGAAGTCTTTATTGCAGTACTCTAGTGTGCCAATAGATTTTGTATGGGCTCAAATGCCTCCTCATGGTTTTGCTTTGTTACTAATGAATTGATTACTTAGACTATGGAGCTTTTTCACACCAACCCACTGCTGTATTTCAAAGTGGGGGGGAGCTCTGACCCCTATAAGCCAAGCCATCCCCAAAGTCTGTAGTGGGGACCAGTTTAGTGAAGCCAGGTGTGCTACGATAGGAATAAATCCATATGTTGCTTACTATAAGTAAGCAACATGTGGACTCTATTGTAGAGCCAGGTGTAGGAAGAACCTGCATGGAGTGGTTGGGTATGGCCTTGTTTAAGTGATTTTATTTTTTTAATGAGCAAAACAATCGATATGACATATGGTATCATGAAGGTTGATTGTGTCCAGCTTGGCTAACTTTCTGTCCAGCAATTCAACAAAATCTGTTGCCATAGGGGGTCATGTGTTTATTTCCAAACATGGGAACTAATAGAGCAATACGCTGCACAGCAAAGTTACAAAATGTCCCAAAGACTTCCATAAAATTAATTCAGGGCTTTGAATATTTCTATTGGCTGCCTTGTAAATGCAGTGTCTTTTTGAAAAGATGGATTTCCTTGGTTTGCAAAACTTCTTGACCATTAGGCTATGTTCACACTGACATGACACAACTGTTATCCTACTTTGCCCTGCTACATCTGTCCTACATTGGTTCTACTTTCATCCGACTTGAACAAACAAGATACGATTTTGCTCCAAATTTTGGATAGTACGACTTGTCCTTACCAATCAAAACAATACCAGAGTGACAAGTTCTCTTTACTGCTGCTGTAATCGCTAGACATGTGCAGACTGGAATATTTAGTTGCGTTTTCGTCTGGAAAATACATTTATTTAGTTACTCCCGTAAGTCGTTTTGATTTATTTCGTTTTTCGTTGGGGAATAGCTTTCGTCCGAAAATCCAATAATGCTTGGTTTCTGTCGAATGGTCAAAGAATATTCGACGGAACTTCGAAAATTTACGCCGAATCGTACATTAAAATGTACGAGTGCAGTATATCTTCTCCGTCTAATCTGCTTAGCACTTTCAATATACACCATAAGCCTTCTATTCTCTATAATGTCGAATGTATTTTCTCATAAATCGAAATCTATTCTCTGTAATGTTGAATCTATTATTTCTATAGTGTCAAATCTTTTACCTATGGTGTCGAATCGTTTCCCTATGTCGAATCTTTTCTTTATAATGTCAAAGTACCGTATGTGTGTATATCAGGTTCGATAGACAGATTGCTATTCATTCGTTGTATTCAGTCAGCGTCGAATCTCTCTGTATCGAATTTTTACCGCAACGAAAACGAAAATAAAGCATTTTTTATGTCGGATCTTTCGGTTTTCGTTAATGACGCTTTCGTTATCGTTTGTTAAAACGATAGCGAAAAAAACAGTTTTTCGGACGAAAATGCATTCTAACGAAAACAAATGCAAATGTCTAGTAATCACCATGTTGGATGGACAAGGATTCAACTTTGGTCCGACTTCAATTATATTCAACGGGCTGAAGTAAGACCGAAGTAGTGTAGGGAGCATTTTCAAAGTCGGACCGACTTGTGTTGGACTAGTAAAGCCGATGTTATAGGGAAACATGGAATTCCGCACATCGTGGGCTTCCAAAAAATTGGAGCGTTTGTCGTACGAGTGAACCCAGCCTGAAGGCTCCATTCACACTTATGCAGTGTGCTTTTTGCTGTTCCTTTTTGCTTTTCATGTGGGTTTTTTTTTTTTTTAATTGGGCAGATTAACACAAATCGCAGTAAAAATGCACTACATGGTTTTCTACAGCTTCTCCATTTTGAAGTCTCTTGAACCAGCTTTGCATTTTAAGTCGGCCCTTCCAAAAATGCATTGGATGTTAATGTCCGCATTTCTGCAAAAAGCATGGGGGGGAGGGGGGGGGGACACATTGGTGTGAATGGAGCCTTAGGCCGCATACACACGAGGACATATATCCGATGAAAACGGTCCGACGGACCGTTTTCATCAGACATGTCTCCTGGGAGATTTTGGTCTCGTGTGTGTGTGTGTGTGTGTGTGTGTGTGTACACACGATCAAACCAAAATCCCCGCGGACAGACAGCGCGGTGACTTGGCGGTGACGTTGACGCCGCCACGTCACCAAACCAGGAAGTAAAATACTTCCACGCATGCGTCAAATCCATTCGGCGCATGCGGGAGATTTCGGTCCGCTGGTTAGGCGTACTAACCAGCGGACATATCCGACAGACATCTTTCCAGCAGACAAGTTTTAAAGCATGCTTTAAAACTTTTGTCTGCTGGAAACCTGTCTGCTAGCCCTTACACACGATCAAATCTGTACGCTGAAACTGGTCTGCGGACCAGTTTCAGCAGATATGTTTGATCGTGTGTACGCAGCCTGAGACCTCCTCAGCACTAGTGTTATAGTTGACCGCGTGTTTTACTGTGCATTACCACAACATATGGCACTCTTGTAGTGTGTTGGCATACTAACAAAACTGCACAGTAGTCACCAAGGGCCTGGAATGTACCACATGTTGTGGTGCACTGCGCTTTAAAGTGTCAGGGTTTTTATTTTATTAATTGGAAGCCCATTAAAAATGTGCTGCCCTAATGCAATGCACACGTGTCTGGTGGAAAAAAATGGGCAAAAATGAAGGGGCATTCGTGTAAACCAGGTTGTAGTAGATGTGTAAAAACACAAGACCCAGAATCTCTTTAACCCAGTCTCTTGGCAAATGTCAAATTCGACTGTGTGCTGGTTTTCTTCTTTGTCAGCGCGTGGCAGACCCCTTCTAAGCACAAGGAGTCGTAACTCCCAATACGATTGAAGCACAACCAATGCAATTGGGTATCTTTTTGGACCATAACTTTTTTTTTTCTTATTTATTGTCTCCCCTGCCCACCATTCAGCAGTATGAATGTCTTTTCAGTTACTGACTGAATCTTAATCTCAGTGTTAATATGTAAAATATTGGATGGGAGGGGGGGTGGGGGAATTCTGGGAAAAGTGCAATTTCTTTTTTTACAGCATGATTGTAATAACAAGACTGGATATTTTATTAATGGACCGACAATGTGTATATACCACAAATGGACTACGCAAGGTTAATCGAGAATTGGTGATATTTTTGTAGAAGTGTTTACACGAATTTTATTTCTGAATAGGCTACAGTGTGATCTCTTAATCTGCTTTCATCTTAATTATTTAATGTGCCTTGAGCTGTATTAATGATTGTATTTATAAAGTCTACCTTGTTCAGAATGGTTTGCTCTCATGTATCGCTGTATTTTTGTACCAGTAAATGCTATGTAAATAAACATATGAACTGTCTTCTAGAGACCATTGGGTGTGTCTTCTCTTTTTTTTTTTTTTTATGAAAAAATTAATAAAATAAAAAAACTCTATATACTACATCTATCTTTTCGTAGAGTCGCATTGAGCTGGACTTGTTCTGTAATAATCGTAGCTACTACTTTAGTTTTAATTGGGAAGGTTGCACCGATGTGTCTTTCTTAAAAATAAAAAATAAAAATTCCAATAGCGCACTCATACTTTGCACTGCGATTTGCATCAATCCAAAAAAATTGTCGCAAACAATCGTGTGCAATTCCTGTCTGAATTGCTTGTGTATGTAAAAAGGGAAAAGCGCCATCTAGTGGGCAGTTTAAAAAAAAAATTTAGGACTCGCAGTGCATCTGGTCATTAACCACCAGCCGTCAAATGACGGCTGGGCAGTGCGGCTTTTGTTCTGGGCGGACATCATGATGTCCTTGCCTTCCCATCCCAATAGGGTGGACATGCACTCCTGCCACGTCACTGGGAACCCGATGGGTGTGCCTGGTGGCCGCAATGTCCGCCGGGCACCCGTGATTGCCCAATAATGGAGCAGGACCATTGATCTGTGTGAACGCACTGATCCGCCTCCTGTCAGGTGAGAGGAAACCGAGGGTGTGTTCCTTGTACAGAGGAACACCGATCTGTCTCCTCCCCTTGTGAGTCCCATCTCCCTAGAGTTAGAATAGTTTCCTAGGACACATATTTAACCCCTTGATCGCCCCTGTCAGGTGAGAGGAAACCGAGGGTGTGTTCCTTGTACAGAGGAACACCGATCTGTCTCCTCCCCTTGTGAGTCCCATCTCCCTAGAGTTAGAATAGTTTCCTAGGACACATATTTAACCCCTTGATCGCCCCTAGTGTTAACCCCTTCTTTGCCAGTCACACTTGTACAGTAATCAATGCATTTTTATGTACAGATCACTGTATAAATGTGAGTGGTCCCAAATGGTGTCAAAAGTGTCCACCGCAATATAACAGTCTTCACCATTACTAATAAAAAAAAAAAAGAAGCTATCTCTCCCCTAGTTTGTAGATGCTATAACATTTGCGTAAACCAATCAAGATATGCTTATTGCGATATTTTTTTGAAAAAAAAAAGTAGAAAAAATTGTCTATTATAGCAAAGCTAAAGTGTGTGTGTGTGTGTGTGTGTGTATATTTTTAACTTTGCTATAATATCCAATATTTTTCAAACTTGTCACTTTTTGTTTTATAGTGTAAGAAATAAACCACAGAGGTGATCAAATAAAGCGAATTTGTGTACAGCGTTGCATGACCACGCAATTGTCAAAGTGTGACAGCTCTGAAAGCTAAAAATGGATTAAGCAGCAAGGCGCTGAAAGCGCCCTGTATTGAGGTGGTTAAGGTACTTGTATAGCGCCGTCCAATTTACACAGCGCTTTACATGTACATTTACATCAGTCCCTGCCCCAGAGGTGTATATAGTGAAAATGGCGCCTATGGCAAGCACTGAAACTGCACCCCTGCCAAAACATTTGAAACCCATCTTTCAGATGGCCTTGTACACACAATGGGATTTATCCGCTGTAAACGGTCTCCGGACCGTTTACAGCGCATATTTACGCCGGGATGTTTTGATCCGATGGCTGTACACACCATCGGATCAAATTTCCCGCCGGCGGACAGCGCGGTGACGTTGACGCCGCCACATCACCGCACCAGGAAGTAAACACTTCCACGCAAATGCGTCGGATCCATTCACAGGATACGACGCATGTGCGGGCAGATATGTCCGCTGGTTTGCCGTACTAACCAGCGGACATATTTGACGGGCAGCTATCCGGCGGAAAAATTCCAAAGCATGCGCTGAAATTTTTCCGCCGGAGGTATCCGGCCAGAACGGTCCGTTTGCCCATACACATGAGCGGATTTTTCGGCTGAAATGGTCCGTCGGACCATGTTCAGCGGATTTATTCCCTCGTGTGTACAAGGCCTTACACAACTACAAGTCAAGTGCTTTAATTACCCCTTAGGCCTTGTACACACGATGGGATTTATCCGCTGTAAACGGTCCCCGGACCGTTTACAGCGCATATTTACGCCGGGATGTTTTGATCCGATGGCTGTACACACCATCGGATCAAATTCCCCGCCGGCGGACAGCGAGGTGACGCGGCGGTGACGTTGACGCCGCCACGTCACCGCACCAGGAACTAAACACTTCCGCGCGCATGCGTCGGATCCATTCACAGGATACGACGCATGTGCAGGCAGATATGTCCGCTGGTTTGCCGTACTAACCAGCGGACATATCTGACGGGCAGCAATCCGGCGGAAAAATTCCAAAGCATGCTTTGAAACTTTTCCGCTGGAGGAAATCCGGCCAAAACTGTCCGTTTGCCTATACACATGAGCGGATCTTTCGGCTGAAATGGTCCGTCGGACCATGTTCAGCGGATTTATTCCCTCGTGTGTACAAGGCATTACACTAGAGTCAATAGGGTTACATCTTGAATCACAGTTCACCCCTTAGGCCTCGTACACACGATCGGACATATCCAATGAAAACGGTCCGCGGACCATTTCCATCGGTTATGTCCGATCGGGAGTTTGATCCGATGGCGTGTACACACCATGCAATTGTCATTTAAATTGTTACAGCGCTGAAAAGTGGCCTGGGCAGGAAGGGGGGTAAACTTGTCCATGTAGGCAAGTGGTTAAAATGTTAAACCTTTTTCCATAATAAAAACCGTTTGTAAAAAAGAATAAAAAATGTTAAAGTATGTAAGAAAAAAAAAATTGTACACTATCAGATAATTAAATCGAGCAGCACATTTCTTTATATTACCATTACTTAGTCACAAAGTAGAACCATAAATAAATTCTCCTATCCTGCTCATGATGATCACAACATTACTACAAATATCTATATTAGTAGTTGTTGGTACCTGTAGTAAGAACAAGAAACAGTAGGGCCCCTTTTCCTTTATTTTTATTTTTGTGATATCCTAAGTAAAACAATGATAGTGATTTCAAACTAAATAAATAAAAAAAAAAGTACTCAAATACTGGTCATGACGTTTAACCAAGACCTATGACCCTGAACTTGTCACTGACCTAGATCAAAATTTTTTTTTTTTTTTTTTGCCTTTTCACAGATGGATATGCAGTTTACAGTGCACACAAACAGAAAACCATAGAAAAAAATGAAAATAAAAACCTTATGTACAAAATAAAACATACTTTTTTTAGAGCGATCTGTTGCAGATAAAGTATCACATTCTGCATGGTAAATTTGTCAGATCTCCAGCCATGCATGGTCCCGCTTAGCTTGGTCGTTACACACTGCTCAAAAAAATGAAAGGAACACTTTGAAAACATATCAGATCTCAATGGGCAGAAATCTCATGCTGGATATCTATACTGATATGGACTGGGTAATGTGTTAGGAATGAAAGGATGGCAAATTATTTCATGGAAATTAAAATGATCCACCTACAAAGGGCTGAATTCAAAGACACCCCGAAAAATCAAAGTGAAAAAATTATGCAGCAAGCTACTCCATTTTGCTGAAATTTCATTGCAAAAACTCAAAATGGTCCTCAATAATTTTTATGCCCCCCCCCCCCCCCCCCAAGTGCTTGTATGCATGCCTGACAACATCAGGGCATGCTCCTAATGAGACGACGAATGGTGTCCTGGGGTATTTTCTCCCAGATCTGGACCAGAGCATCACTGAGCTCCTGAACAGACTGAGGTGCAACCTGACGGCACCGGATGGACCGAAACATAATGTCCCAGAGGTGTTCTTTTGGATTTAGGTCAGATGAATGTAGGGGGCCATTCAATGGTATCAATTCCTTAATCCTCCAGGAACTGGCTGCATGCTCTCACCACATGAGTGGGGCATTGTCGTGCACCAGGAGGAACCCACTGCACCAGTGTAGGGTCTGACAATGTGTCCAAGGATTTCATCCTGGTACCTAATGGCAGTCAGAGTGTCATTGTGTAGTCTGAAGAGGTCTGTGCGTCCCTCCATTGATATGCCTCCCCAGACTATCACTGACCCACCGGTCATGCTGAAAGATGTTGCCGGCAGTATAAAGTTCTCCGCGGCTTCTCCAGACCCTTTCACGTCTGTCACATATGCTCAGGGTGATCCTGCTCTCATCTGTGAAAAGCATGGGGCATCGGTGGAGGACCTGCCAATTCTGGTGTTCAATGGAAAATGCCAATCAAGCTCCACAGTGTCCGGCAGTGAGCACACTAGAGGACGTCGGGCCCTCAGGCCACCCCCATGAAGTCTGTTTCTGATTGTTTGGTCAGAGACATTCAAGCCAGTGGCCTGCTGGAGGTAATTTTGTAGGGCTCTGGCAGTGCTCATGCTGTTCCTCCTTGCACAACTGAGCAGATACCGGTCCTGCTGATGGGTTTAGGACCTTCTACGGCTCTGTCCAGCTCTCCTAGAGTAACTGCCTGTCTCCTGGAATCTCCTCCATGCTCTTGAGACCTTCTGGCAATGACACGTATTGATGTGCCATCCTGGAGGAGTTGGACTGCCTGTGCAAACTTTATAGGGTCCAAGTATCGCCTCGTGCTGACCCTAGCCAATTGCAAAATGTCAGACACCTCCACCTGAAAAAACATTCCTGTTTTGGAGGTCTCATTGTTGCCCATCTAGTGCACCTGTTGTTAATTTCAATTAACAGCAAACTAGCTGAAACTGATTAACAACCCCCTCTGTATACACCCCTCCCCCTCTGTATACACCCCTCCCCCTCTGCTACTTAACTGACCAGATCAATATCCCAGGAGTTCTGATTCAAAAGTGTTCCTTTAATTTTTTTGAGCGGTGTAATTAAGATCTCTGGTATCATACAAATGTGGACAATCCCAAACCAGCCTAATCAGCTCCTCATAGTCCTGGGCCTTTTTGGGCGCTCTGGATGACATTTTGCATGAATATCCCCACTTGTAGATTTCTCCTTACATGTGTGAGTAATATAGTACTGACCTTACAGCGCAGAAGAGAAAGGCAAGGCCCTAAAGTCTAGCTGTATGATGCCTGGGATGGAGCAGATTCACAGCCGTGGAACTACAAGTCTCACCAGCAGTCTGTAGGAAAGAAACTCACTCAGCAATACTGTAGTCACTACTTGCATGGGCAGGTGCCCTCTCACCACAATGGATCCCAGCAGATGTTAGAATCAGTCCAGAATCTCCTCCCGGTGCCTCTGTTAGTGAAGATGGCATCACCACACCGTACTGCGACTCCCGGTGGGCTGGGATGCAGGTGGCTCCAAATGCTCTGGCCAATCTGCCAGCTAGATTAGCAGGGGCGTCCTACACGATCCCTCTGAGGTGAGCGATCTGGCTCTCCGCTGCATAGGCCACTGTCTCTCACTCCTGGTCACACACAGACCTCCTGCTGGCAGGTGTTGAATGGCGTCTAGAGAGGCTGAAAGAAGGCCGTGCCTGTCCTTTTATCTCACTTCCAAGCAGGCTGTTCTGTACGCTTTGCATTGTGTGTCCTGTAGTCCAAAGCTGATTCAACAAAACGAGTCACTTCCTCATCCAGACTACATATCCCACAATACATGGCTCTGCTCACTTCTCAGAAGGAAGGGAATTCCTGACAGAGTTCAGCAGACACTAGGGGGAGCCAAACTCTTATTCAAGAAGCAATGAACCATTTAACATATTAACTATAGTAGCAACTCCATGGCTACAATAATAAAGTCACTTTTAATTTTACACTATGACAAGCATTTCTCTTTCTCTAACCTTTGAAGGAGGATCCTGGTTCCTTTTGAGTCTCGTGGAAGGTCTTGATCACCTGCTCTGCCATGCTCCGTGTTGGAATGTCTCTGTAGCAAGGTCCCGGGCCTCCTCTAGTCTAATGAGAACCGTTAAAGCCAAGAACTGCTGACATCCTTCTGTATACATTGGGTTGCAAGGCATAGTGGGTGTAGTATAAGGTATATTAACTGGGCGCCAGACACTTCTTGAATGCAAAGAGATTTTATTTTACTTAACAGAACTTTGGCAGAGGGTTAGGGACAGGACAGCCTTAAGTAGTTTCAATGTTAATTGGCAGACATCCAAGATGTCTACAGGTAGACAGCCATGCAGGGAAAAGCATCCAGCAAGATGCCACATCTGCATGTGCAGGAATGGTAACAGTCTTCAACAGTTCCTAACACAAAGTGTAACAGTTCCCTCACTTCCACTACGATCACTTCTTGTAGTTCTTCAGCCCACTGAGCTCCCTGCCTCTCACTAGATTAGACGATTCACTGCCACTGAATCCCTTCAGCTCCTCCAATCTTCACTGTAGTATATTCCTCAAGCGTCACCCCAGCTTCTCTGTTGGGTCCCTAGCTTAGCACCCAAGATACTTCACAAGCTTCACCCATCTGGCCTGTTCATTCCCTGGCTTGACACACAAGGCTGCTCTGCAAGAGTCACCTCCTCTGGCCGGGGGCCCTAGCATGATTCCCACTGAAGTTTCCAGATTCTTCACTGTCCCCGGTTGGTGAGAATACTGCTCCGGTACTTGCTTCAGTTACTCACTGTGGTCCCTGGTAATAAGGTGGTTGGTCCCTTAGTGGCGACAGCTACCCCTCTACCCCCGACCACAACAGGTTCTCCGGCCGGCAGAACCATCACTTCTGGTTGAAATGCAAGCTGCAATCCCAACCCTACACTGCTCTCTTGCTTCTTAATAGGCTCTCAGACAGCCTAGCAGCCAGATGTGCCCAGGCAGCATAGGCGTGCGCAACAGGGTGTGCCAGGTGTGCCCAGGCACACCCTAATCACCCTGTGCTGCACAGAATCTCCCTGCTGCTTGGCTGCAGAGAAAGGGACTCAGGAATCTCTGTCCTTAGTCCCTTTCTCTGTTTCAAAAGGGAGATATCAGGGGTCAGTTTAGGCTCCTGATATCTCACCAAAGCCCCCCAATGGTGCTCCTAAAAAATTGTAAAAGAAAATAATAACAAATTATTTTAAACAAATTTCAAAGAAATAATAAAGAAAAAAATTGTAAAAAGTAATAATAAAAATAATAAAAATAAACTACTGACAACAGTCCCTGCCCACTGACACCATCAACTGTTCTACTGACACTGTCCATTGCCCTGCTGCCCTATATATATGTGTGTTTGAGCTTTGAGGTGCACACCCTAATGTAACAGGCTGCGCACACCTATGCCAGGCAGTACAACACTTGTCCACCCAGACAACCGTCCAGGTGGCACAGAACACGGATCACCTGACTCCACCCAAATATACAGGTTCTCCCAGTAGGCCAAGGGATTTAAGAAAACCCCTGCCCATTGGCTGAGATACCCCATATACTCCTAATCTAGGGTGACCAGACATCCCCAGTTTCAGGGGACAGTCCCCTGATTGAGGACACTGTCCCCGGACCAAATCTGTCCCCGGTTTTGTCCCCAGATTGGATTTAATAGGGGGCAGGGGCAATTTCAAAGACAGTCAGTGCAGAATAAAAATAAAAAAAATAGAATTACACCCCCCTGCTCTACCGTGCCTACTAGCATAGGGGGGGGGGGTGTATTTTCCCATTATCTGTGCCCCTTTCTGATGATCATGTGCTGGTCGGAGCGGAGGGAATATTTCTTCAGTTTCGGGCGCATGCCCATTCAGCTCCGCTCGCATGTTCTTCTGCCTTGGCACAAATCCTGGCCAGCCACCTGCTTATCTCCTTGCCTTCCCTGGTGGAGTGATCTTCCTCCGCTCCCCACCTAGTAGTAGCCGGGGCCCGAAGAGTAAGACTTGCGAGGCTGTGAGGCGTGCGGCGACGGGCAGAGAGTCGCTGATTGGTGCCATTACTAGAAAAGTAAAAATATGTCCCCGGATTTCATTTTAAAGATTTGGTCACCTTATCCTAATCTGTCCTTGCTTTGCCTTTGTCTTATCTAATGTCACCAGATACCCAGCCTCCTAGCTGCAGAAGAGGGAAGTGCAGCATTTCCAGACTTAGGGTGAAATCAATTGATTCCTTACGATAGGCCAATGTAGCTATACTGGCAGGTAAATTTAGGAGCAACCCTGCCACCAGAGTACCACATTTCATTTGATGTGAGCTGAGCTGTCACCTGTTTCCCCCTTTTTTGAGAATAAAGGCTTCAGCTGGGTATTAGCCACAAGCATCAAAGCACTTGCAAGCTTGTAAACATGCAATTTATGTGGTTGAGGTTACTCTTTGTCGCGGTGTGAGATATCATTATCACGAGGAGGACTTATTTTTAAGTGATACACACTTCTTCACTTCCTTTCTTACACGAGTGGTGTGTAGGGTTGCCACCTCATTCCTTTAAAACCAAACTCATATTAATTACACAGGTTCTGTGACTGATTAAAGTGGTTGTAAATCCACTCTGACATGTTTTACCTACAGGTAAATGTAGATTAAGGCTTACCTGTAGGTGTTTGCAATATCTCCTAAACCTGCACGATTTAGGAGATATTTGCCACAAAGAATGCACCGTTGTCTACGGCGCATATGCTCCTTAGACAACGGCGCACTGAGTATGCCGGCTATACCTGGAAGTGACCTTTCCGAAGAGATGTGTGTGGCCCGAGGGGGAGACGAGGATGGCTTTGGGGGCTTTGATCTAAGGTAAGTAAGTAAGTAAGTAATTCATAATGAGCTAGTATGCTAGCTACGCCTTTGTCTTGCAGGTTTTTTGGGGGGTTTACAACCACTTTAAGGTGGTAATTAAACTCACTTGGTGCCTTATCTGCATTATCTGCATTATTTTAGCCTTTAGAACCTGTGTAATTCATATGTGTTCGGGTTTAAAGGGATGAGAATTTTTTTCAGGGGGGGGGGGGGCGCTTCGGCAGTGACGATACGCAGTCGCATTTAACCCTTTCTTCGATCGCTAGCGGCCGAACAGCGCAGTTAAAACGCTGGTAAAGCGCTGCTTTTTAGCGGCGCTTTACCGATAAAATACCTCTTGAGATAATTTGGCTTCACTTCATGCCCATATAAATATAGCCTAGATGTACAGACCCCCCCCTTCAGCACGCAGTGGCGATACGCAGTCGCATTTAACCCTTTCTTCAACCGCTAGCGGCCGAACAATGCAGCTAAATCGCTGGTAAAGCGCTGCTTTTTAGCGGCGCTTTACCGATAAAATACCTCTTGAGATAATTCGGCTTCACTTCATGCCCATATAAATATAGCCTAGATGTACAGACCCCCCCCCCCCCCTTCAGCATGCAGTGGCGATACGCAGTCGCATTTAACCCTTTCTTCGACCGCTAGCGGCCGAACAGCGCAGCTAAATCGCTGGTAAAGCGCTGCTTTTTAGCGTCGCTTTACCGATAAAATAGCTCTTGAGATAATTCGGCTTCACTTCATGCCCATATAAATATAGCCTAGATGTACAGACCCCCCCCCCCCTTCAGCACAGACCCCCCAATCCGCACAGACTCCCTCTTCAGCACGGATGGACCCCCCGTTTCAGAACATACCCCCTCCCTTCAGCACAGACCCCCCCTTCAGCACAGATGACCCCCCTATTCAGCACCAACCCCCCCTTCAGCACAGACGGACCCTCCAACTGTGTACACATAAACACTGGAAGGGGAAGCGGCTTCACTCTGCTCGCTGTGCCTGTGTGACATCCGGCCTGGGACTGACTGCGCAGACAGCCTGAGGCTACGAGAGAAGGGGATGGTTGGTCAGGTGCAGTAGTGTCACCCCACACCAGACCACCCCCCCCTTGCAATGCCACGGCCAGCAGCTCGCCTCTCTCTCCCTGTTCTAACCTGCCTGTCACCGTGGCACTGTCATTGCTTCAGTCAGAGGGGTGTCTTCACTCTTCAACACCTTCTTGATTCCAGGGGGGGTCAATTGCCTCCCCTTGCCCTATGGAGCGGACACCCATGGTGTGACATCTATTTATGTTATCTACAAAGGACAATTATATTTTTTTCATTTTGAGATTTAATCATTTTTGTTTCACTTATTGCTTTTCACAATTTAGGTTGTCGAATTTCAGAATAATGTTCCTCAATGTAAAATTGCAAAGACTTTAATTATATCACCATCTATAGTTCATAATATTGTCAAAAGATTACTAGAATCTACATGAGAAGCTATAACATGCTTGTAAACAGCAAGTATACTAAACTGTGAAATCGTAAATGAGGGCAAATTCAGATGGTGAATATTACTGGCCGTCAATACAATGCAAGTACATAGAACGCTATGTCTGCATGTTACTGTATTGTGCTGCCATCTACTGTATATTGTTTGTATGACGGATTTAAAGTGTAGTCAAAGCCAATTTTATTTTTAGTGTGGAAGGGTGAGAACATTGGTGGTCAGGTTTCATGATATTATATAAGAGGCTTAAAGTGCGGCTTCTGATGTCACCAAAAGGGCTAAACATGAGATTCAGCGAATCTAATGCTACAGCAAGCTGTCAGAGACTGTAGCCATGCAGCAGGTGATGACATAGCTTGCTTTCGAGGGACTGTCCCTAATTTGGAAAAATGTCCCTCTGTCCCACTTTCCTCCTCATTTGTCCCTCATTTTGGTCTGATCCATATAGGTGTATATAAAATGCACTTTTTACCTTTCATCCAATTTCTAAATTTCTGCATTTGTAAATTTCAACAGCCAATATAAAGGAATAATAATAATAATAATTTTTCTTGTTTAATTCTCCTTTAAGGGGGCGTGGTAGGGGGGTGTCTGATGCCTACCGCCCTGGGTGCCACACACTGGGAAGGGTGTCAGGGCGGTGCCCCCCCCTGTGCAAGTGAAGTGGTGACAGCGGGGTGGGCTCAGGCAACGCAGTGGCAATGTGACAGGATAGGGAGAGCCCGGAGAGGCGAGCTGTGACAGGGTGCGGGGGTGCCCGGGCCACTACCCGGGTGACAACTAGACCAAGCCGCCTGTACCGCAGGGGAGAGGGAGACAGTGAGCAGCGATGAATAGAGGAACTGCTGGAGTTAACTTTTTAAGTGAACCAGCAGATGATTGGTTGCTTGGTGGTCTTAGCAACCAATAATTAGCTTGTTAATTTTAAAAATTAACTACAACAGTTCCCGCCCTCTGCTCAGCGCTTCTGTGTCTTTCCCTTTGCATGATTACAGTAGGAAAGGTGCAGAGCTGGGGGCGGGGGGTCCTGTGTAACATTTAGGAGGTCCAGAGCTGTGGGGGGTGCTGTGTAATGTAAAGGGGTCCAGCGCTGGGGGGGTCTGTGTAACATAGGGGGTCCAGAGCTGTGAAGAGTCTGTGTAACATGCAGGAGGTCCAGAGCTGTGGGGGAGGGGGGTTGTGTAACATGCAGGAGGTCCAGAGCTGTGGGGGGGGGGGGTTGTGTAACATGCAGGAGGTCCAGAGCTGTGGTGGGGGTTGTGTAACATGCAGGAGGTCCAAAGCTGGGGGGGGTCTGTGTAACATGTAGGGGGTCCAGAGCTGTGGGGAGAGGTCTGTGTACCATGCAGGAGGTCCAGAGCTGTGGGGGGGAGTCTGTGTAACATGCAGAGGCATCCAGAGCTGTGAAGGGAGCTGTGTAATGTGCAGGTGTCCAGGGCATCGGGGCGCTGTGTAATGTAAAGGGGTCCAGTGCTTCGGGGGTGCTGTGTATCCAGTGCTGTGGGGGGCTGTGTAATGTAAAGGGGTCCAGAGGTGCAGGGTTCTGTGTAATGTAAAGGGGTCCAGAGGTAGGAGTCTATGTAATGTCAAGGGGTCCAGAGCTGTGGGGTGCTGTGTAATATAAAAGGGTCCAGAGCTGCAGGGGGCTGTGTAATGTAAAGGTGTCCAGAGCTGCAGGGGGCTGTGTAATGTAAAGGGGCCCAGCCGTGCAGGGTGCTGTGTAATGTAAAAGGTTCCAGAGCTGTGGGGGGGCGTGTAATGTAAAGGGGCATCCAACGAATTCCTTACCCCATCCAAGTTCTAATCCCTCAATAAAAACACAAAAAAAAACAAAGCCGATGGACATGCTTGTGTATTAGAAGTGGTTAGCACTTCTGCCCAGCAGCACTGGGGTTGTGGATAGGATTGCCACCTTTTCTTCAAGCCAAACTCGAACACTTTAGCATGGCAATTTTTTTTGTAGTACACACTATAGGATTGTAAAAGGGAAAAAGAGGGAAAAGGTCAAATGGGTTCAATGGTCATCCCAACAGGTCACCTCCTTTCGCTGATTATAGAAAGCCCCTGAAGAAGCGGCTAATTTAAACTTGCAAAACATGTAGAGCAACCAATATATGGGTGGTATTTAGGGCAACCCCTACAGCACCACCTAGTGGTTAGCCCCTTCACTGCCAGTGTTGTTTTCACAGTAACAGTGCATTTTAATAGCACCGATCGCTGTAAAAATGACAATGGTCCCAAAAATGTGTCCGAAGTGTCCGCCATAATGTTGCAGTCACGATAAAAATCACTGATCGCCCCCATTACTAGTAAAAAAAATAATATTAATAAAAATGCCATAAAACTATCCCCTATTTTGTAGACGTTATCACTTTTGCGCAAACCGATATATAAACGCTTATTGCGATTTTTATTACCAAAAATATGTACAAGAATACGTATCGGCCTAAACTAAGGAAAACATATTTTTTTTTATATATTTTTTGGGGGATATTTATTACAGCAAAAAGTAAACAGTATTGAATTTTTTTCAAAATTGTCGCTCTATTTTTGTTTATAGCGCAAAAAATAAAAACTGCAGAGGTGATCAAATACCACTAAAAGAAAGCTCTATTTGTGGGGAAAAAAGGACGCCAATTCTGATTGGAAGCCACGTTTCACGACCACGCAATTGTCAGTTAAAGCGACGCAGTGCCGAAACGCAAAAAGTGGCCTGGTCTTTGACCAGCAAAATGGTCCGGGGCTTAAGTGGTTAAAGGGCCATTTAAAAAATAAATACATTTTATTGCATTTTAGTGTAAGGAGGTCCTGTCATGCTTTTTTCTATTACAAGGGATATTTGCATTCTTTGTAGAGTGGATTCTGAGTAAAGTGGTTAACGAGCGTTTCGCAATGTGAACATTTTTTTTTTATCTTGGCTCAGTTTGTGAGTGTTGTCTCGCAAAATGAGCAGAATTCAAGCCTCTGCGGTGTGCAGTACCGCATTTGGCCAGAGGTGCGGGGGCGCTGGGAGCCGTTTGTAAATACTTGGAAACACTTAATACTGGGCTAGATTCTCGTATTTTTGCGTAAATGCCAGTGGGGCGTAGCGTATCCTATTTACGCTACGCCACTGCAACTTTGGACGCAAGTGCCGTATTCTCAAAGCACTTGCGTCCTAAGTTACGGCGGCGTAGCGTAAAATAGCCTGGCGTAAGCCCGGGTAATTCAAATGTTTTATGTAAATGTGTTGTGACCCCAGGTTTTTGATGCTTTTTTTTAACTGCGCCGTACGTAGACGTATCCCAGTGCGCATGCGCGAAATCACGTCGCAAATAGTCAATGCTTTCGACGTGAACTTACGCAAATCCCTATTCGCGAACGACTTACACAAACGACGTTAACGACGTAAAAATTGACGCTGTCCCGACGTCCATACTTAACATTGCATACGCAAAGTTACCCCTCATATAGCAGGGGTAACTTTACGCTTATGACGTAAAATACGATGACCGGGCGCAATTACGTTCGGGAATCAGCGTATCTAGCTCATTTGCATATTTGACGCGGCTAATTGACGGAAGCGCCACCTAGCGGCCAGCGTAAATATGCAACTTAGATACGACAGCGTAAGAGACTTACTCGTATCTAAGCAAAATTCCGGCGTATCTTGTTTTCGGAATACAGAAAATAGATACGCCGGCGCTTCTTAGAAGTTACGCGGCGTATCTCGAGATACGCCGATGTAACTCTGCTGAGAATCTGGCCCACTGTGTTCCTGAGTGTTTCCGAGCCTTTCTGAGGGTTTTCGAATGCAGCCGAACGGTTTCTGAGTATTTCAGAGTCTCTCTAGCGCACCCCCACCTCTGGCCACTAGTGTTGAGCAGAATATGCCATATTCGATTTTGCGATATATCTCGAATATATAGTCGAATATTCGAGATATATTCGCTAAATACGAATATTCGTGATATTTTTTGGAAATGAAATTATTGCGAATTTTCGCTATTGCGAATACGATTGCGAATGCGAAATTTCGAGAAATGCGGAATGGAGCACTCTGATTGGCTCAGAATATTCGTGATATTTTACAATACAAAATAATTGCGAATATTCGAGAAATGCGGAAGGAGCACTCTGATTGGCTCAGAATATTCGTGATATATTACAATACACAATAATTGCGAATATTCGGCAAATGCGGAAGGAGCACTCTGATTGGCTCAGAATATTCGTGATATATTACAATACACAATAATTGCGAATATTCGGCAAATGCGGAAGGAGCACTCTGATTGGCTCAGAATATTCGTGATATATTACAATACACAATAATTGCGAATATTCGAGAAATGCGGAAGGAGCACTCTGATTGGCTCAGAACATTCGTGATATATTACAATATAAAATAATTGCGAATATTCGAGAAATGCGGAATGGAGCACTCTGATTGGCTCAGAATATTCGTGATATATTACAATATAAAATAATTGCGAATATTCGAGAAATGCGGAATGGAGCACTCTGATTGGCTCAGAATATTCGTGATATATTACAATACACAATAATTGCGAATATTCGGCAAATGCGGAAGGAGCACTCTGATTGGCTCAGAATATTCGTGATATATTACAATACACAATAATTGCGAATATTCGAGAAATGCGGAAGGAGCACTCTGATTGGCTCAGAATATTCGTGATATATTACAATATAAAATAATTGCGAATATTCGAGAAATGCGGAATGGAGCACTCTGATTGGCTCAGAATATTCGTGATATATTACAATATAAAATAATTGCGACTATTTGAGAAATGCGGAATGGAGCACTCTGATTGGCTCAGAATATTCGTGATATATTACAATATAAAATAATTGCGAATATTCGAGAAATGCGGAATGGAGCACTCTGATTGGCTCAGAATATTCGTGATATATTACAATATAAAATAATTGCGAATATTCGAGAAATGCGGAATGGAGCACTCTGATTGGCTCAGAATATTCGTGATATATTACAATACACAATAATTGCGAATATTCGGCAAATGCGGAAGGAGCACTCTGATTGGCTCAGAATATTCGTGATATATTACAATACACAATAATTGCGAATATTCGAGAAATGCGGAAGGAGCACTCTGATTGGCTCAGAATATTCGTGATATATTACAATATAAAATAATTGCGAATATTCGAGAAATGCGGAATGGAGCACTCTGATTGGCTCAGAATATTCGTGATATATTACAATATAAAATAATTGCGACTATTTGAGAAATGCGGAATGGAGCACTCTGATTGGCTCAGAATATTCGTTATATATTACAATATAAAATAATTGCGAATATTCGAGAAATGCGGAATGGAGCACTCTGATTGGCTCAGAATATTCGTGATATATTACAATATAAAATAATTGCGAAATTTCGAGAAATGCGGAATGGAGCACTCTGATTGGCTCAGAATATTCGTGATATATTACAATACAAAATAATCGCGCGATATCGCTATTGCCGAATAATCGCATTGCGATTTTTCGGGAATATAAAATGAGCGCTGCAGCTACTCGGCCCAAGGTCTCTAATCATACCAGCAATGCTTTTAGACGTCGATGGGGAGCTCTAGGATGTGATCTGTTCTAAAAAAAAAATTGAAAACATTCGAATATTCGAAATAGCGAATATTCGCCGCGATATTCGTGTTATTCGCGAATACTCGAATATGCAATATTCGTAGCGAATATTCGCAATGCGAATATTCGTGAGCAACACTACTGGCCACATGTGATATTGTATGCCATAGAAGTCAATGTGGAACAAATTATTTCCATTTCCATTGACTTATATGAGGAACCGAAAATATGCGAGTGCTTTGGATTACGAGCATTCTCCTGGAACGGATTATGCTTGCAATTTGAGGTTCCACTGTAATAGGAATAAAAGTGACACATTTTTTATTATTTTTTTTTGTAAAGAACAGTGTAAAAATAAAAGGTAAAATAAATAAATACATTTTAAACGCACCCCATCCCACCGAACTCACATGCAGAAGCAAAGGAATACGTGAGTAGCGCCCACATATGTAAACGCTGTTCAAACCACACATGTAAGGTATCGCCGCGACCGTTAGAATGAGAGCAATAATTCTAGCCCTAGATCTCCTCTGTAGCTTAAAATATGCAAACTGTAGAATTTTTTAAACGTCGCCTATAAAGATTTTTAAGGGTAAAAGTTTGTCACCATTCCACGAGCGGGCGCAATTTTGAAGCGTGGCATGTTGGGTATCAATTTACTTGGCAGAACATTATCTTTCATAATATAAAAACACAATTAGGCTAACTTTACTGTCATTTTTTTTAATTTAAAAAAGTGCGCTTGTAAGACCGCTGCGCAAATATGGTGTGACAAAAAGTATTACAACAACTGCCATTTTATTCTCTAGGGCAGTGATGGTGAACGCGTGGCACGGCAAGCCGTTTCGGTGGGCACGCCGTGAGACTGTAGAAATGTCCCGAAAAAATAATGAATCGTAAAAAAATCGTACACCGCACCTACAAACTACATTTCCCACACTTCCCTGTGCTAGCAGGGACGTGTCCGAGTGGGCGTGACATAGAATGAGCGCTCAGAGGTCACATGCTAGCTTCCTAACCAATGAAAGCGTCTGAGACACACTGGCAAAAAAAATATCAGCGCTGGCTGACGTGCTGGACATGACTGGGAGCATGAGGAGAAGACGTGCGGCGGGAAAGAGCTGCAGGACTCGGAAGGTGAGGTTTGGCATAGTTAAGAGCTAAATAGGGAGGGACAACATGGCACAATTTGAGACTGATACTGAGATAACATTCCAAGTGCCTGCCCTACACACTCTGTATATGCGGGCTGAGGGTTAATGGGGACTGTAGTTCTGCAACTTGAATAGGATGTGATGTAAAGGCCCATTTTTTTTTTAATTTAGAACATTCACCAGTGCTCTGTTCACCTAGCATGGTCAGCCAGTTTATTACAAACTCGATAATGTCCAGATTTTATCAAGTGCAATGAATCATCTGAGATTATTCAAAACTCATCTCCATGCTCATTTTTTCTCATAATGTCCTTTATGTGTACTTTGCTCCAGCGCTGCATAAAGACCGATGAAGTACTCAGTCACTGACCAAAAGGTCTGCTTTTTGTGGCTTCCAGTAGAAGGATTCTACAGGGCCCAGTAGTATCCTTTCACTGGAAGCCACAAAAAAGCCACAAAAAGTACTTCATCGGTCTTTACGCAGCGCTGGAGCAAAGTACACATAAAACACATTGGCCCAGATTCACGTACATCTGCGCATTATTGGACCGGCGTAGCGCACCGCCTTTACGTTAGACTTGCGCAATTTTGCCGCGTAATCACCCCATTCTCGTAGCTTTTGCGCAGGAAATTGCGCATACGTAACGTTTTTTCAGAGGCGTAAGAAGGAGTAATACAAATTGGGAAGGACGTGGGCGTGTTACATTGAAATGAGCCGTGACCCCATGCAAATGAAGGGCCGGCCGGCTCGCGCATGCGCGCTTGAACGAGACCATGTCAGCTCCGATGTGCGCATGCTCACAACTCGGGAGCGGCGCAATCAGTGAAATTGGAAATGGACTAGGGCAACGTTGTGAACTACGCAGACAGCATAAATAGACACACACAAACGCACTTCCTTTGCAAAAGTACATCCCTTTGTCCCTTCCCATTTAACAAAGTGCTTTTGTTCTTGTTGTTCGTTGCGGTGTGTTTTGTAGTTGTCAGATTAGTGTTCTGTGTGATCAAGTGGTTGTTAGTAGATTTTTGAAAGTGGTTTTTGATAAGTGTTTGAGAGACTGTTTGTTTGATTGATATATTTATTTTTGTTTCTTTTTCTGCTGTATTTTTGTTTTGTTTTTTGGGGACTGTTTCTTGCTGAGTCGTTTTCTCTCTGTGTGTTTTTTTTTGTGATTGGTTGTGCTTGTTTGTGTGCGTGAATTTTGTTGACTGGGACTGTTTTTTTTTGGAAGGATGAGTGAGAGAAAACGCAAGCTGAATTTTACAGTTGTGGAAAAACAGATTCTTGCCCGGGCCATTAGCGAGTATGGGCGTTACCTCCACGGCCCAGAGAGTGCCAACACCACCCCGGCCAGGAGGAGGGAGATATTGGATAGGATCACTGACCAGGTGAATTCAGCGGGGCAGGGGGAGACACGGACCAGGTCTGGGATTGACAAAAAAATCAATGACCTCCGGCGTCTGGTCAAAAAGAAGTTGGCCAGAATGCATGCCCATGCCAGGGGCACAGGAGGGGGCCCACCATGCCGTATTAGCCTGACAGCGGAGGAGCGTGCTGTGGCCCTGACCTTTCATCGGCATGAAGTTGAGGGCCTGCCCGGCTTTGACTCAAGTCCGGAGCCCGTGGTGCCAGGTAAGTTTTTTTTTTTTAATATCAGGTGTGTAGCATGTGTGGGGGAGGGGGTGAAAGGGAATATGTGGCAAGTGGATCCTCCAACCTGTGAATGTTTTGTGTCATCCACAGATGTGCAGGAGGGTGCAGGGCCATCTGGCCTGACCGCACCAACCCCAGGACAGCAGCTTAATGAGGCCCCCCCAACAAGGCCGGAGTCCGCGAAGGAGGTTCAACAGGAGCAGGAGAATCATGAGGAGCAGGAGAATCATGAGGAGGAGGAGAATCATGAGGAGGAGGAGTCCATGTCAGGCACTGGACGTTTGGGTTTTGAGGACTCCTCCCCTCTGGCTGCCAGCAGGCAGGCCTCCCTAAGGGGGAGCCCCCCCCCCCTCCTCCCCCAACATGGCTCCCCTCACAAGGGCCTCCCCTTCTCCCCGGCCACAAGCATCAGCTGGAGGCAGGATGTCATCCCAGACCACCAGGGGGTTGGCCGATCTCCTGCCCGCCACCCTGAGAAGGGACCAGTTCCTCCAGACCCGCCATCTGGGACAGGTCAGCCAGACATTGGTGCGGATGGAGGAGAGCCTGTCCTCCATCAAGGATACGCTGGGGAACCTGGACTCCCACTCCCGGGCTTTCACAACCTGCCTAAATGAACTGCAGACGACATCAGCAGGCGTTGGGCAGGATGTGAGGGCCCTTACCCTGGCTATCCAGGCCAACACGGCAACAGTTGGTGCTGCCCTGGACAGAATTGCCGTGGCCTTGGAGGGCAGGCCACCAGGTGGGCAGAGATCAGGGGCTGATCCTCCTTCCCCAGTTTTACCCCTTCCCCATGAGTCTCCCCTGAGAAGCCGGGGCCGTGGCCGGGGGCGCCCCAGGCGTGGCTCACGCAGAGGGCAGTAATTTGTTTTTCCCCCAATTGTTTTTTTTTTTCAAATATTTTTTATTTTTTTTTGTCATTTTTTTTTGCTGGAAATTTTTTGATTTTGCAGGTCATTTTTTTTTTTGGGGGGTTGTGAATGCTGTGTGAATGTGGGGGTGACTGCAGAGTCACCTGTAAGGGAAAAGACAGGAGGATGTTAGTCATGCATGTGCCCCTTGTGATGTGCATCATGGGAGGGGATAGTCATGCCTGACTCCCATGTCACTCACCAACCAGCCAGGTGTCCCCATACACGTTCTGATCGAATTCCAATCGGATGTGGCATTGATTGTATATGTAGATGTCATGGCTGGACCCTGGGTGTTTGGCACGGACGTGCCATATGAGGCCTTGGGCATCGACTATCACCTGTACATTGATGGAATGCCAATGCTTCCGATTGCGGTACATGTGCTCTGTCTCCTGGGGGGGCTGGAGTGCCACATGTGTGCAATCAATGGCCCCCACGGTGCGTGGGAATCTGGCAATTCTGTAGAAATCTGTCATTGTCTTCAGCCGCAGCTCCTCAGTGGTGGGTTTGATGATTTGGTTGGCCATGCGTCTGAGGATTGCAGGGACAACCTGGTGCACACATCTGCTCATGGAGGATTGTGACATCCCAGCCACCACTCCACTTGTTCTTTGAAAAGAGCCACTGGCAAGGAAATGGAGTGTTGCCAGGACCTTGACCAGTGGCTGCACTGCATGTGAGCGGTGTGTTGGGCTGGTGATGTCATCCTGCAGGGTTGTGGTTAATTCCAGGATGACATGAGGGGTGAATCTGAAGATGCGATACACCTCAGAATCACTCATGCCAAACAGGTCTATGCGGGTGCGGTATATCCTCTCCCGTGCCATCCTCTGTGCCATCCTCCGTGCCCTCCTCCTTCTTTGTTCATCTAAAGTCAGTAGTATAGCTATGCGCGACGATGCCCCTGGCATGTTGGCATACAGATTGTTGAGCAACACGTGTGACTGCTGAGCTGCTCACTAACAGTGTTGCTTTATTTAACAAGTAGACTTTTTTTCTTTTTTTAGACCAGCTTTTATCAGCTCTAATTTTAGACAGGACATTTTGCTGTTGCGCACACTGCGTCGCCTGCGCTGCCCCAACGTTGTTTTGTGGATCCCCGTAAGTCCCTCATTAGCATATTTGACTAGCAAATCAATAGTGTGTCTATCGCACTTTCGCGCGGACGATTTTTTGCGTATCTCGTTCTGGGGATGCCGCGCAACGAAACGCACGCGCACATTTAGACTTACGCATGCGCATGCACATCTCCTGTTGCGCAGGCGTAATCGCTCTGTGAATCTGGGCCATTATGAGGAAAAATGAGCATGGAGAAGAGTTTTGAATAATCTCAGATGATTCATTGCAATTTATAAAATCTGGACATTATCGAGTTTGTAATAACCTGGCTGACCATGGTCATTTAGGTGAGTGCAGTGGTCATTTATGTGAGTGCAGTGGTCATTTAGGTGAGTGCAGTGGTCATGTAGGTGAGTGCAATAGTCATTTAGGTGAGTGCAGTGGTCATGTAGGTGAGTGCAGTGGTCATGTAGGTGAGTGCAATGGTCATGTAGGTGAGTGCAATGGTCATGTAGGTGAGTGCAATGGTCATTTAGGTGAGTGCAATGGTCATGTAGGTGAGTGCAATGGTCATGTAGGTGAGTGCAATGGTCATGTAGGTGAGTGCAATGGTCATGTAGGTGAGTGCAATGGTCATGTAGGTGAGTGCATATTGTACAGTGCATTCTGCATTATTTTTGGTTCCTTAGGGCTCATTCAGAGGGACGATCAGTCCCATCGTCTGTACAGAGACGCTGGCAGGTTTAATTCTGTGTTGGCACTTTGAAGAAAATATGTTGGTTTGTCCGTCGCGGTGTGGGCACTCAGGCTCAAAAAGGTTCGCCATCACTGCTCTAGACAGTTGGGGGGGGGGGGGGGTGTAATTTTCCTGCTGGGTGGAGTATGCGATCCCCTTACTTTCAATATCGCCGCAATCGAGGTGTGATTTTTGTCGCCTGACAAATCACAGGACTGCTTTTGGGAAACAGGCGTCCCGTCATTTTCAGCATCTTCTATCAGTTGCTGGGTTCTCCTTCTATAGATTATGGGGGAACATTTTCTTCCTCAAACATTCCACACATTCTCTTTATTCTTTTTTCCACCGCTAATCTATACTCCGCATTGACCTTGTATAGCGCTTTTCTCTCTGAGGACTCCAAGTATTGGAGATAGCGTTGGCCGGGAATCGAACCCGGGACAGCTGCTTGGAAGGCAGCTATGCTAACCACTGCACCACCAACGCAAAAAGTAGCATGTCTTTGTACTGTGGGAGGAAACCGGAGAACCCGGAGGAAACCCACGCAAGCACAGGGAGAACATGCAAACTCCATGCAGATAGTGTCCTGGTCAGGATTTGAACCAAGGACCCCAGTGCTGCAAGGCTCACTGCGAAGCCTCTGTGTTGCCTATATACGGCCTCTGTTCTCTAAGGTCCACCCCCGCTGAGAGGGGTACATCACTTATGTTCACTCAAAGTGCCTTCAGAAGAAATCCAAACTTCTCCTAAACTACAATCTGTAACACTCTTATAATAAAACACGCCCAGATAACAAAGAGGGGTACAGTGGTCCCCAAATTGGCAACACAATGGAGCTAAATATTCCATTCACCCTTAGGCCTCATTTACACAGGGGGTGATAATCCGTACCCCATGGGAGGGCCGTGTGTACCAGAATGAGGATGCACAGGTGTTCCCAGCATCCCGTGTAGGCAGTCCCATTGCTGTCAACTGGGGTGCAGTGACTGTACCCAATGTGACATCGGTGTGGGTGCCGGTGCACGGCCCCGAACGCACCCAGGGTGCGTCCGCGCAACTGCACCCACACAAATGTCCTTTTTGGGGTTAATGCAGCCCCCACACAGGGTACAGATTCATACATTCTTGAGTAGTCTGGTTGTGGATGTCACATTCTTGAGTAGTCTGGTTGTGGACATCACATTCTTGAGTAGTCTGGTTGTGGACGTCACATTCTTGAGTAGTCTGGTTGTGGACGTCACATTCTTGAGTAGTCTGGTTGTGGACGTCACATTCTTGAGTAGTCTGGTTGTGGACGTCACATTCTTGAGTAGTCTGGTTGTGGACGTCACATTCTTGAGTAGTCTGGTTGTGGACGTCACATTCTTGAGTAGTCTGGTTGTGGACGTCACATTCTTGAGTAGTCTGGTTGTGGACGTCACATTTGGGAGTCTCAACAGAATCGTTGCATGCTGAAGGAGTCTTCATGTGAATGACACGTGGTGGATTTAGAGAAATTCCCAACGTTTGGGCTATTTTCTTTGCCAACAGAGCTGCACCCTGTTCATTTAAGTGCAGTCCATCCCTGCTGTAGAGCAAGTAACCAAATGAAAAATCAGTCCAGGTCTCCATGAAGCCAAACCCCTCCTTCCTGCACCAGTTCTTCAGCCACCTGCTAAGCTCCCTATACTCCAGCTGCCTCCTTGGTGTGGCTCGAGGTACAGGCAGTATTTCTGAAAATGCTGCCTTGGAGGTTCTTTTCTTCAGTATACCTCCTAAGTCCCTGAAATCATTTTGTAGGGCACTCCATTTTCTTCTAATGTGGTCGTTGGTTCCAATATGTACCATGACAGCTGGGTCCTCCCCAGCCGCATCCAACAATCCGTCCATCCGATCTGCAATGTCCCGAACTCGTGCGACCGGAAAGCAATATACTGTTTGTCGATCACTGTCATTCTGACAGATTGCCCTCTCTGTCCCTCTAATGACAGAATCCCCTACTACCAGGATCTGCCTATCCTTTTCTGGTGGTGTCTCCGTGTGAACGTCACATGCTGGTGAAGCCTCCGTGTAAACGTCACATGCTGGTGAAGCCTCCTTGTAAACGTCACATGCTGGTGAAGCCTCCGTGTAAACGTCACATGCTGGTGAAGCCTCCGTGTAAACGTCACATGCTGGTGAAGCCTCCGTGTAAACGTCACATGCTGGTGAAGCCTCCGTGTAAACGTCACATGCTGGTGAAGCCTCCGTGTAAACTTCACATGCTGGGGAAGCCTCTGTGTAAACGTCACATGCTGGGGAAGCCTCCGTGTAAACGTCACATGCTGGGGAAGCCTCCGTGTAAACGTCACATGCTGGGGAAGCCTCCGTGTAAACGTCACATGCTGGGGAAGCCTCCGTGTAAACGTCACATGCTGGGGAAGCCTCCGTGTAAACGTCACATGCTGGGGAAGCCTCCGTGTAAACGTCACATGCTGGTGAAGCCTCCGTGTAAATGTCACATGCTGGTGAAGCCTCTGTGTAAACGTCACATGCTGGTGAAGCCTCCGTGTAAACGTCACATGCTGGTGAAGCCTCCGTGTAAACGTCACATGCTGGTGAAGCCTCGGCGTGAACGACACATGCTGGTGAAGCCTCGGCGTGAACGTCACATGCTGGTGAAGCCTCGGCGTGAACGTCACATGCTGGTGAAGCCTCGGCGTGAACGTCACATGCTGGTGAAGCCTCGGCGTGAACGTCACATGCTGGTGAAGCCTCGGCGTGAACGTCACATGCTGGTGAAGCCTCGGCGTAAACGTCACATGCTGGTGAAGCCTCAATGTAGCATTCATATTCTGTCTCGCTCACTAGGGTATTCCTGCCCTGTGAGCTGTCTCTGCAGTAAATACTGCGTATATCTGAAATAAAAAAAGAAGAATCAGGTTTAGCACTTTCATCTACATTATATATATTTTTATACATCAAATTATACAGAGAAAAGTTCAAAATTCCAATGCCAGGGACAATAAATAAACACAACATGACAGGGACACAGGGATCACTAATGGTTGCCTGGCAGTTTATCCCCAAAAAATAAAGATCCTGCCTCTTTTAAGGCCTGTTATAGTGCTTGTGCTGTGTATAAAATATCTGGCTGATCCTACCAGTTTCTACCCTCCCCCTCTCTGCACTGACTCCCATGTATCATGGCTGCAAAGTTCTGACACTGGAGTCAGTACGTGTCTCCATCATACACTTCTATCTGCAGCTCTCCCTGTGTCTCCTCCTCCCCCCTAACCATCCATGTACATGTCTCCATCATACGCTGCTACCTGCAGCTCTCCCTGTGTCTCCTCCTCCCCCTAACCATCCATGTACATGTCTCCATCATACGCTGCTACCTGCAGCTCTCCCTGTGTCTCCTCCTCCCCCCTAACCATCCATGTACATGTCTCCATCATACGCTGCTACCTGCAGCTCTCCCTGTGTCTCCTCCTCCCCCCTAACCATCCATGTACATGTCTCTATCATACGCTGCTACCTGCAGCTCTCCCTGTATCTTCTCTCCCCTCACCCTCACCCTCCCCATCCCTGCCATCTTACTATCCCTGATCTGTTCATCCCCCCTGTCGCATAAAAAGCTGCATCTTAGTGCCTGTGCTCTATAAACAAAAAAACATTTCTACTTGTATTACAATGTATCCATCTTGGTCTCTGTTTAATCTTCAACTGCCATAACCCTGCACATGTGATCCGTTATGGCAGTTGGGCTGAGAGCACAACCAATGTGACAGTTGGCATTCCCAGCATGCCAGGAATAGAAATGTTTTTTAAACTGTTAAATCTATGGGTTTCCTTCCGCTTTAACCGTAGAAACCGGTTCTTTTTTAAATAACACACAGGCACTGGGATGCAGGTTTGTATCTAACTGAGGGGGGAATATAAAGATCACATAGAGGCTTAAAGCGGATGGTTCACCATAAATAAATATTAAAAGCCAGCAGCAACAAATACTGCAGCTGCTGACTTTTAATATTAGGACACTTACCTGTCCTGGAGTCCAGCGGCGTCCGCAGCAGAGGATGAGTGATCGCTCGTCACCCTGCTGCTCCCCCCTCCATCCACGGCGAGGGAACCAGGAAGTGAAGCGCTCCGGCTTCACTGCCCGGTTCCCTACGGCGCATGCGCGAGTCGCGCTGCGCCCGCGATTGGCTCCCGCTGTGTGCTGGGAGCTGAGAGTTCCCAGCACACAACGGGAAAAGCCCGTCTTTTGCCCGAGACTGCGGGCCGGAAGTGGGTGCGGATACCTGTCTTTAGACAGGTATCTGCACCCCCCTCCCCCCTGAAAGGTGTCAAATGTGACGCCGGAGGGGGGGAGGGTTCCGATCAGCGGATCTTCACTTTAGGGTGGAGATCCGCTTTAACAGACACTTTAATATCTCCTCCCCCTCCCTGTATATGTCTCCTCCCCCTCCCTGTACATCTCTCCTCCCCCTCCCTGTACATATCTCCTCCCCCTTCCTGTACATGTCTCCTCCCCCTCCCCGTACTTTAATATCTCCTTCTGTTCTAAGATTTTATGAAAAGGAATTATTTTGGGGTGAAGGTTCCTTCGATCGATGAGTGGAGGTGACTTATACATTTGGTATCGATCGCTATCCATAGTACTTACCAATCTCGGTGTCTGTATCTTGGTGATGGGGGGGGGGGGGGGGCAGTTTTTTTGATGGGGGGGCCATTTTTTTACCTGAATCTGGCCCGTACACTGGGCTAAGGTAAATAGAAAAGTTTCAAGCCACGCCCCATTGTTCTAAATGTGAGCTCTGATAACCAATACGATTTCGGCGTCAGGCAGCCAAAGACAGATTGACAACGACTCTAGCCAATCATAAGCAGAGGACAGCCCAGTAAAACACGTCACTGGTCGCGATGGCAAGGATTTGCCATTTGCCTGTGTTAGGTAAATAGGAAATGTTGTGGTCACGCCTCTACGATGAATGAAGGCGGGGCATCACGCATCAAGTTTCTTTGGAGGCGAGGTAACAGCCAGGACTAACCTGAGGTGGGGCGGAGCAGTCGGGGCTCCTGTGAGCGGGGGCGCGCTCCGAAGGTGCTGAGGAGTCCGGGGTGTGCGCGCGCCTGGTCTGATCCACGCGTCACGTGCGCGGGAGCGGCGCGCGCTGCGGACCCGGAAGGAAGCGGCGTCCAGTCCGTGAGAAGAGGAGGAGGAGGAACAGCGCTCTGTCCGCCATGAGTTTACCGGGCCCGGTGAGGGGGAGCGCCAGGGATGCTATGCCGGTACTGGCTCCGGGGTCCATGCCCCCTGGGGTCGGAATGGTGGCCGGGCCTGCAGCTGTATCACGATCTCTGCATGTAGAGCTCCACACACAGCAGGTGAGACCCCCAACTCCCCCTCCAATGTGTACCCCCCCCGAGCCCTTCCCTTCCAATGTGTACCCCCACTGTGTACTGACTGTACAGGGCATTGTGGGTAATGTGCCCCCCATCTCTGGACATTGTAGTTAATGTGCCCCTGGCATTGTGGGTAACGTGCCCCCCATTGCTGGTCATTATGGGTAACGTGCCCCCCATTGCTGGGCTTTGTAGGTAACGTGCCCCCCATTGCTGGGCATTGTGGGTAAAGTGCCCCCCATTGCTGGGCATTGTGGGTAAAGTGCCCCCCATTGCTGGGCATTGTGGGTAATGTGCCCCCCATTGCTGGGCATTGTGGGTAATGTGCCCCCTGGCATTGTGGGTACAGTGCCCCCCATCTCTGAGCATTATGGGTAACGTGTCCCCTGGCATTGTGGGTACAGTGCCCCCCATCTCTGGGCATTGTGGGTAACGTGTCCCCTGGCATTGTGGGTACAGTGCCCCCCATCTCTGAGCATTATGGGTAATGTGTCCCCTGGCATTGTGGGTACAGTGCCCCCCATCTCTGAGCATTGTGGGTACAGTGCCCCCCATCTCTGAGCATTATGGGTAATGTGTCCCCTGGCATTGTGGGTAACAGTGCCCCCCCATCTCTGGGCATTGTGGGTAACAGTGCCCCCCCATCTCTGGGCATTGTGGGTAACAGTGCCCCCCCATCTCTGGGCATTGTGGGTAACAGTGCCCCCCCATCTCTGGGCATTGTGGGTAACAGTGCCCCCCCATCTCTGGGCATTGTGGGTAACAGTGCCCCCCCATCTCTGGGCATTGTGGGTAACGTGCCCCCCCATCTCTGGGCATTGTGGGTAACGTGCCCCATTGCTGGGCATTGTGGGTAACGTGCCCCATTGCTGGGCATTGTGGGTAACGTGCCCACCTCATCTCTGGGCATTGTGGGTAACGTGCCCCATTGCTGAGTATTGTGGGTAACGTGCCCCCCTTGGCATTGTGGGTAACGGTGCCCACCTCATCTCTGGGCATTGTGGGTAACGTGCCCCATTGCTGAGTATTGTGGGTAACGTGCCCCCCTTGGCATTGTGGGTAACGGTGCCCACCTCATCTCTGGGCATTGTGGGTATGACGGGGTGATGTCCCTATTCCCAGACCTTCTATGACAGTCATGGGAGATTTGCAGTGTTTTGCTGAGTCGGTAATTCTTCCTCCTATATAATGTTGATTCCTCTTCATATCCTGATGACATCACACCTTCCTGAGCATTTCCTCTCATTCTACATGTGTCTTGTAGATGATCTCCGCTCCGCATATGTCTGTGTGTTGTATTGGGGGTCCCGGGGGGGCGTTCACCCTACATGTCCACACATATTACCACCTCTGAACAGCGCTGTGACTACGCTGAGTCGCTGACATCAATATGTGAGCTGGTGGTCACCTGTGTGGAGGAATTCCGACTTTCTGTGACCGGTCCGCACCAAAATAATTCCCTCTCTCTCTCTCCAGAAGAATTACATTGTAGCAGAAGCCCTCCATCCCTGTCTACTATGGAGGATTCTCCTCTATTACTGAAGGAAAGTCATCGCCAGTTGTCATTGGAGGTGTAGGCAAGGAATGTATAAAACAAACATAAAGAGTGTAGCGCATAAAATGCATCAATGCTTTTTTGTGCCTCAGCGTTTTTGGAAAGGGTCGGGGACTTTTTTCCTGCAAAAAGCAGCATTTTGCATGCTATAGAATTCAATGGACCCGCATCCAAAACACAAGTACTGCGTTTTTTGCCGAGATTTGCGTTTTTCTTTTTTTAAACCTGCTTATAGCTGGTTGTTAACCACTTCCCGCCCGGTCAATAGCCGATTGACGTCCGGGAAGTGGTTCTGAAATCCTGACTGGATGTCCATTGACGTCCTGCTGGATTTCATGCCGGCGCGCGCCCGTGGGGGCGTGCAGCGATTGGTGATGCGGGGTGTCAGTCTGACACCCTGCACCTCCGATCTCGGTAAAGAGCCTCCGGCGAAGACTCTTTACCGCATGATCAGCCGTGTCCAATCACGGCTGATCACGATGTAAACAGGAAGAGCCGTTGATCGGTTCTTCCTCACTCGTGTCTGACAGACGCGTGTAGAGTAGAGCCGATCGGTGGCTCTCTTGACGGGGGTTCACGCTGATTATTTATCAGCGCAGCCCCCCCTCGGCTCCCCACACTGGGCCACCATGGCACCACAATGAATAAAAGAGCACAATAAATGCCAATCAGTGCCCACAAATGGGCACTGACTGGCAACATAGGCACTGACTGGAGTGATGCCCAGCACTGCCATCAGTGCCATCCCTCAGTGCCCATCTATGCCCAGTGCCACCCATAAGTGCCCATCAGTGCCGCCTATGAGTGCCACCTCATCGGTGTCCATCAGTACTACCTCATCGGTGTCCAGTGCCCATCAGTCCTGCCATATCAGTGCCCGTAATTGAAAGCTTACTTATTTACACAAAAAATTAACAGAAAAAAAAAAAAAAAAAAAATTTTTGTTCAAAATTTTCATTTTTTTTTTTAGTTGCGCTAAAAATCGCAGAGGTGATCAAATGGCACCAGAAGAAAGCTCTTTGTGGGGGGGAAGGACGCCAATTGTCATTCAAAGTGCGACAGCGCTAAAAGCTGAAAATTGGCTTGGGCGGGAAGGTGCGTAAGTGCCTGGTATGGAAGTTGTTAAAGGGGGGAAAAATCTGCAAATCGTGCAGCAAGCGCCGCAAAAAACGCTCAAAAGCAACATGCATAGGTGTGAATCCAGCCCAAATCTTTTCCTGACACTTGTTCCTTAAGTTAAAATCAATATTTTTTGCTATAAAATTACTTGGAACCCCCAAACATTATTTATATAATATATATATATTTTAGCAGAGACTCTAGGGCAGGGGTGTCGAACTCAATTTTTATGGTGGGCCGCATCAGCATTATGATAGCCCTCAAAAGGATGGTTTTATCTGTAAGATTAGATGTCCCGCACATCCCCTCCCCTTACATTAGATGTCAAGAGTCACCCCACCATCAGAAGTTGAGTCCCCCACTCTCCCTTACATCACAGTGCTCCCCCTTTTTCTTCTGCTGCTGGGAAGAAGCTGCATGCATTGCTTGAAAGTAGGGGTCCGGGGAGGGCTGGAGCTCTGCGGCAGGAGAGGCGTGAGGGCCACATGAAATGGCCTGGAGGGCCAGATTCGGCCCACGGGCCTTGTGTTTGACATCTGTGCTCTAGGAAATAAAATAACAATTGCTGCAGTATTTTATGCCCAATTCGCAATAGTAGGAGATCTTGACCAGATCTCCGTGGAGTCGGTGTACACATCTCCACAGCAGGTCAGTGCGTTTTGCAGAAAAGCGATGTGCTTCTTTTCAGGTCTGAAATCGGACCTGAAAATGTGAACCGGCAAGTACCGGACCCCTGCTGTGAGCCACATGTGGCTCATATGTGAACCGAACCTTAGTATCACTTTTTACCCTTTATTCATATCCACCACCATGTAAATCTGCAAAGTATCTTTTTTTTTTTTTAAATGCTTCTATAATCGCCAACAAATTTTATCTTTCGTAAGCCTCTTACTCAATGCTGTTTCTCTGGAATTCTAGTCAGGGAGCGCACACAGGTCACATAACTGACCCACTTGCATTATCTACAATACTGCTGTGTATGGTACATGTGATTTCTATTACCAGGGCTCAGTGCTCTCTCGGAAGTTTAAAGTGGCTGGTCCCATTTACAGTAACGGTGCTCTCTGCGGCGAATCGACATTATCGCCGCTTACCGGAGCCGTCTGTAGTGGCGGAGGCGATCGGGTCTTGTGTCCTGTTGGGTATGGATATGAGTGAGGGCAAGATGGCCCCCACCTATCTCCATACCATAGCAGGGCGGAAGCAACGTCAAAACGTCACTTCCACCCATATGTCTTAAAGGGACTTTTTTTTTTTTTTTTTATTGCATTTAAAGCGGATGTCCGCTCAAAAAAAAAATATTAAAAGCCAGCAGCTACAAATACTGCAGCTGCTGACTTTTAATATTAGGACACTTACCTCTCCTGGAGTCCAGCGGCGTCCACAGCAGAGGATGAGCGTTCGCTCGTCACTCTGCTGCTCCCCCCTCCATCCACGGTGAGGGAACCAGGAAGTGAAGCGCTCCGGCTTCACTGCCCGGTCCCCTACGGTGCATGCGCGAGTCGCGCTGCGCCTGCCGATTGGCTCCCGCTGGGAGCCGAGTGTTCCCAGCACACAATGGGGGGGGGCGACGGGATGTCAGAAAATACCCGTCTTTTGCCCGAGATGTGTGGCTGGGAGTGGGTGCAAATACCTGTCTTTAGACAGGTATCTGCACCCCCTCCCCCCTGAAAGGTGTCAAATGTGACACCGGAGGGGGGAGGGTGCCGATTAGCGCGACTTCACTTTAGGGTGGAGCTCTGCTTTAAAGGTGTTGTAAACAAAAACATTTTTTCCCCCCTAAATAGCTTCTTTTACATTAGTGCAGTCCTCCTTCACTTACCTCATCCTTCCATTTCATTTTCAAATGTCCTTATTTCTTCTGAGAAATCCTCACTTCCGGTTCTCCTGTCTGTAACTCCACACAGTAATGCAAGGCTTTTTCCCTGGTGTGGAACAAGCCTCTTGAGGGGGCGAGCAGGAGTGTCAGGACACTCTCTACTTTGCAGATAGAGAAAGGAGCTGTGTGTTAGTGGGCCTCCTGACACTCCTGCTCGCCCCCTCAAGAGGCTTTCTTCACACCAGGGAGAAAGCCTTGCATTACTGTGTGGAGTTACAGACAGAAGAACAGGAAGTGAGGATTTCTCAGAAGTAATAAGGACATTTAAAAAAAGCAAAATGGAAGGATGCGGTAAGTGAAAGAGGACTGCACCAAGGTAAAGGAAGCTATTTAGGGGGAAAAAAACATTTCCTTTACAGCCCCTTAAGTCCAAATATGAGATCTGAGGTCTTTACGTCTACTACATCCTGTGAGTTGGCACTGCTGTGTCACACATTTCACAGAGCCTGCCTTTTGTACTACAGAGGAGCTGAGGGGAGGACTTTCAGGAGGCTGAGTCAGCACAGTAATTACTGCTTGTAGGCAGCAAGATACCATGGGATATGTAGTCCTTAGAGAACTGGGGGTGGGGCGGAGCCTCGCTGTCTGTGTCTATAGTAGATACAGGTAGCACGGCTCAGGATCGAGCCCAAAGGTGTGCCACCGTAAGAAGCACACAGAGAAGAGGAGGAGCCAGGAGTGGCAGAGGATTGCACAGAGCAAGTAAGTATAAACCTCCTTTTTTTTTTCATTTACAATCACTTTGACTTGCCATTACTGAGTTTTTATTTTAGATTTGCAGTAATCATTTATACTGCAGACTGAAGCAGTTCTTCTTGCAGGCCTCTTATCTGAATTGTTCTCTGTGATAACAATCACTGTGCTTTGTGTTGGGTATCACAGCTGTGTGTTGTGATGATGCAGATGGGTTCATCTGGTGGGACTGGCTGATGACATTATTCAGGCAATGACTGGTACTGTTTGTATGGTCGGTGTTTACTACTACAGGTAGTTGTGCTCCCTCATTCCCCGGCAGTGTGGGTGAAAGGCTTGCACTACGACGTGCTTCTGTTACTAGATCTATGTGGGGCACCATGCTGCTGACTGTACATCTCTCTCTTGTACCTATTGCCAGCGATGCTAACATTACAAGATACACAATGAATAATGGATAACTTCTCCCAGCTGCCTGTGCTCTGCTCTGCCAGCGCTCCGCCGCTTTAATGTTTTATTGGGAATATTGAACTCGGAATAGATGAGTAGAATGATGTAATATCGGCCTCTTGCGTATAAAGACATAAAAAGTGCCGTTTGAACTTTACAGTTTTAGATCATCTGTCATCCTGATGCTCACTGGTCACTCCTGTGGCCCGTGTATATGGCCATTGCTTTCAGATGCTATTTTTTATTTTTGACAGAATTGACATCCTTCCCCGACCACACACACACACACACACAGCTTTCTTTTGGTGGTATTTGATCACCTCTGCGGTAGAGCTGCACGATTCTGGGCAAAATGAGAATCACAATTTTTTTATTTTTTTGCTTGGATTACAGATCACGACATAAAATAATTAGGGCAAACTTTTACAGTTTTTTTTTTTTTTTTTTTTTAATTATTCATTAAAGTGGTATTCCACCAGCTAACACTGTAGCTGCTGAATTGCTGAATTTTAATAAGGACACTTGCCTGTCCTAAGCGCAGCGATGATGGGCCCCTGACGGCGATCACTCGTTCCCTGCACCTCCATCCTGACTAAGGGAAACGGGCAGTAAAGCCTTACAGCTTCACTGCCCATTTCCTACTGCGCATGCGCAACTCGCACGACGTTTTGTGAATGGGCGGCTGTCTCCTGGGATACACACAGTTCCCAGAAGGCAGCGCGCCCCATTCACAAGACGACCGCGATGGAGGACGAGGGAGAAGACGACCGCGATGGAGGACGAGGGAGAAGACGACCGCGATGGAGGACGAGGGAGAAGACGACCGCGATGGAGGACGAGGGAGAAGACGACCGCGATGGAGGACGAGGGAGAAGACGACCGCGATGGAGGACGAGGGAGAAAAGCTATTTCTGCATAGCAACAGCCCTTTCTGTGTATACAATCTTTTTTTTTTTGGGGGGGGGGGGGGGGGGGGGGGGGCGGTGGAACTCCAACTTAAAGTAATTTTTTCCCAAAGAATTGCATTTGAAAGACTTCTGCACAAATACAGTGTGACTTAAAATATTGCAACAACCACCATTTTGTTCTCTAGGGTTTCTACGTGTGTATTTAGGGGGGGGGGGGGGGTTCTAAGTAATTTTCTAGCAAAAAAAATGATTTTAAGGGCCCTTTCACACGTACAGACCATGGGCCAGATTCACGAACACTTGCGCTGGAGTATTTGGATATGCGCCGCGTAACTGTGATGATGCGCCGTCGTTTCTATGTGCCCGTACCCACCAAACTAGATGCGCCCAATAACGGGTCATTTGCGACCGGCGGAACGTTCCGACGCCAGAGTATCGTCAGCGCTTAATTTCGCTTGGCGCATCAGTCGCGCCTATTGATTTCCCCTGCAAATATGCAAATGAGGGATTTTTCCCAATTCACGAACGGATTAGCACCATACGCTGGCTACATGCGCCGCGCGTATCTCGTCCGTCCGGCGCAAAGTTATTTCTACAAAAGGCTGCTTTATCTTTACTCCAGATGGCCACAGGTCAGCAGGAGAGCAGCTACAGCAGCGTTACCGACGATAAGAGCTAGCTGAGCACCCCCACTTGCAGGACAACACCTCTGTCCATGCTTGTCTGTCAAATTTTACAGCCATGGAGGAAGACATCATAGGTCTCCATAGCCGAGATGATGGCTGACAGCTCCTGGCCATTAAAGTTCAGCTTTCTCCTGTGTGTTTGCGGGGAACGGGAGCAGCCATCTCGGAACAAAAGTAACATCACTGCGGGGAGGGGGAGCAGGATATACTTTAGTGCCGGAATGGCGCTTCTACGGGCGCATTTACACGCCCAACGGAAGGCATTGCGCTGACGTTTCCCGTGAAGTGGTGCCGACCGAAGTTGTGAGCATGCGCACAAAGGGGGCGAGTGGAGCCTCATTCACTGCGCATGCTCCGTGGTTGATGCGCTGAACGTAAGCCTCTGCGCTGGGCTCCGCCCATCATTTACATATGATCACACCCACTTCCACTTGCGTCGGGTTACGCCAGCGCATTATCGTTACTCTGGCGCAAGTTTACGCGCAACTGCTATGTGAATTACAGGACTTGCGCTGAAAGGGTCTTCAGAGTAACGTAAATGAGAAGCGTTACTCCAGAGGAAAGATACTCTCATCTACCTGAATCTGGCCCCATATGTCTACATTTTTATCCATCAGTTGCGGATGAAAACGGGACACACATTGGTCCCTATGTGATTACGGGTGTCAGCAGATGGTCATTTGCTGACACCCGTAATTGTCCACCTCCGTAAAGATCCGGTTTTTCGGACAGAAGAAAATCCTATTTTTTCTTTCGTCTGCGGATCGGATGAATACGGACATACGGTCCGTGTTCATCCGATCCCCCATAGGGGAGAGCGGAGGAAAGACAGGGCGGTCCCTGCACAGTGTGCGGATACCGCCCTGTCAGCCGACAGCTCAGCAGGGATTTACGGAGGGATCCCCGCTGAGCTTATTGATCTGCCCGTGTGAAAGGGCCCTAACTCGAAACCAACAAATGTCAGAAAAAGGTATAGTGTTTAGTCTATTCCTTTTGATATAATGGACAAATTGTTACAATGTTTAGACTTGGTTCCACTGCTTCTTTTGATGACTGTGGCTTCAGCAAAGCAGAGAGAATTCTCTGCATAGAAAGATTGGTAAATACTTTGTCAAGATCGCAAGGGCAAATAAATCGTGATAACTATTCTTGGCAATTAATCGTGCAGCTCTACTCTACGTGTTTTTTTTTTTTTTTGCTATAATATACCCAAAAAATGGTTTAGGCCAATATGTATTCTTCTATATATTTTTGTTAAAAAACAAATCGCAATGAGTGTATATTGATTGGTTTGTGCAAAAGTTATAGTTAGGGTTGTCTCGGGACCGATACAGAGTGTTTGCGGGAGTACTTGGCAGTCCAAAGTCCCCCCAAACCCCCCCCCTTCTCCGCCGTATATCGCAAAGCCGCCGCTGCCGCGTTAATCGGCGTGCGGCAAACATTACAGGCAGCTTTCGTTTGAATAGCTGTTTTCCCCGCCGTGTATAGACACTCCACCTTGCTCGGGGGGGATACCGAGCAAGGGGGATTGTGTCTATACACGGCGCAGCAGGGAAAACATCTATTTAAACGAAAGCTGCCTGTAATGTTCCCCGCATGCTGATTAACGCAGCGGCGGCATCATCATTTAGGTACGGGGGACATGGCTGCATATATGTGGGGGGACATGGCTGCATATATGTGGGGGGACATGGCTGCATTTGGGGACACATTTAAAAAAAAGTATCGGTACTTGTACTCGGTCCTAAAAAAGTGGTATCGGGACAACCCTAGTTTAGTGTCTACAAACTATGGTAAAGAATTATGGCTTTTTTTTTTTTTTTTTTACTACAAATGGCGGTGATCTGCGGCGGACAGATCAGACTCTTTTTGGGACCATTGACATTTATACTGTGATCAGAGCTATAAAAATGCTCTTTCTGGCTCCCGGGCTCTTAAAGAGGCCGACGTACGGATACATCGTTTTGCGGTAACAAACCATTATTCCGATGTTAATGTGCAGGAGGCGGTCGACAAGTGGGCGAAGCATTATACAAGCCCATGCAACGCTGCATTAGACCCGCTTTGTGTGCAGTGCAGGCGCATCTCCTGTCTGCTAGAAAAGGTGTCGCCAAGATCACAAGTGAGGAGAAATCTCTCTAAAGAAGCCCAGGATAGCAGTAAAACCTGATGGGGTTTCTATACTTTCTCCCTCTCAAACTAGGGGGGAAAAAGGGTTTTGGCTATTGATGTCCTTGCTTTTGTTTTTTAAATGTCTGGATGTTCCGTTTTGTAACTGTATGAGGTTACATCATATCTCTGTCTCCCGTTCAGTTATGCAACTTTATTTCGCAACTTTATTTCGCAAATAGCTTCTGTTTTCTATGAGGTTTTCAGTAGTGGTTATTTGGTTTGGTCTATTCACTTGACTTCTCTCACTTGTAGAGGAAGTGTGTGTGCGTGGAAATTTTTTCAATCACCTTAATGTGCGTCTAGATATAGATGTGCTATATTGTCAAAAGTATTGGGACACCTGCCTTTACACACACATGAACTTTAATTGCATCCCAGTCTTAGTCCGTAGGGTTCAATATTGAGTTGGCCCACCCTTTGCAGCTATAACAGCTTCAACTCTTCTGGGAAGGCCGTCCACAAGGTTTAGGAGTGTGTCTGTCTGTCTGTCTGTCTGTCTGTCTATGGAAATGTTTAACCATTCTTCCAAAAGCGCATTTGTGAGGTCAGGCACCGATGTTGGACAAGAAGGCCTAGTTCAGTCTGCTTTAACTCATCCCAAAGGTGTTCTATAATGTCGGGACAGAGTGGGAGACACTGTGGTGCACGTGTTTTATCTGACTGAGTGGATTGCAGGGCAATTGCACTATTATTTTACTAGCAGGAGGGGAGGATCATGGAGTGGACGGAGGTGACATGCAGGGAGAGGTGGATTGGGTGAGAGGAGAGCTGCGGATGACAGGCATGTAAACTGAGCACAGAGTCAGGGCTCAGAAGCCATGATATACCGTGGTCAGTTTACATTGAGAGGGAACAAACAGGCAGGATCAACCAGCTATTTCAGGTGATACAGGGGGTCAAATTACACAGCACAAGCACAAGCACTGCGCCGTATAAAATGCAGGATCCCTTTTATTTGTTACAAACAAATACTTATTTCCTGTCATACTCTGCTCCATCTAGTGGCCATATTGTGCCCCTGGACATACACTGCCCTAAATGCAAGTATTGCTAGGTGCACCTTCCAGCTGCAGTAGTTGTTGGCCTCTCAGAGAGTTTGACACTTTGGCTTCATTCACACTGGTGATTGGAGCCGGTGCAATTGGTAGCGGCAGGAATCGGAGATTCTTGCTGTGGCTAGATACAGCCTCCGGCCCCATTCACTAAAATGACCAGTCGCCCGCGGCCTCAGCTACTTACTGTTCTCGGCACAACCAGAGATTACCTGCGGTGATTGCTGATAGATACACACATTGGTGGTTATTAAAGGCAAATTCACTTTGCACTACAAGTGCACTTGGAAGTGCAGTTGCTGTAGATCCGAGAGGGACTTGCAAGGAAAATAACAGCATTTTAGCTTGCACTTGATTGGATGATAAAATCAGCAGAGCTTCCCCTCATTTCAAATCTACCCCTCAGATTTACAGCAAGTGCACTGCCAAGTGGGTTTGCCTTTCGGAAATAACCCCCAGTGTGTCTAGCAGCGCTCGCCACAGCTCATTGCTGGCTGCGCAGAGAGTGGCGAATAGCTGCGGCCTGTCATAGCGGCTAGGTGCGGCCACCAGCGCCTTTCACTGAATGTAGCCTATGGGGTTGTTCTATTTTTTTTGTTGTATAAATACACCCCCGAGAGATACAGGGGTGACTCGGCCGCCTGACAAGTCGCGCTCCACTCTATTCAATAGAACTGTTCTAATAGGAGCGACACAAGTCGCGCTGACTCAGAAAAGGGTTCTTGTACGACTTTGGGGTGACTTGCATTGACTTCAATAGAGGAATCATTTTGCAAGTTGCCTCAAGTCGTCTTGAGAATGCCTTGCCGCGTCACCCCCAAAGTCGTGCCGCCCCTGTGTGAACCGGGTCTAATGCCGTGTACTCACGGTCATTTTTTGTGATGAAATAAAACAACGTTTTGAAAAACGTCATTTAAAATGATCGTGTGTGGGCTTTACATTGTTTTTTGTCTTCTAAAAAACGACACAAAAAAAATTCGAACATGCTTCAATTTTTTGTCGTTTTTCAAAATGTCGTTTTTTGTGTCATAAAAAAATGATAGTGTGTGGGCTAAAACAATGTTTAAAACGACCCTTTTAAACACATGCATGCTCAGAAGCAAGTTATGACGCGAGCTTGAATGGAACAGAGTGCCGTCGTACGTGTTGTACGTGACCGTGCTTTGCAAAAGCATTTTCAGAAAACGATGGTGTGTAGGCAACGTCGTTTTTTAAAACAAAGTTTTTTTTCAAGACAAAATACGACCGTGTGTACGCGGCACAAGTGTTTGGAAGCAAGTTGAAGTTAACGTGGAAGGGGTAGGGTTGTATGTCAAGATTGGGGGTAAGGTGTAGATCGGGGGTCAACAAACTATGGCCCTTCAGTTGTTCTGGAACTACAATTCCCATCATGCCTAGTCATGTCTGTGACTGTCAGTTTTACAATGCCTCATGGGACGTGTTCCGCAAACAGCTGGAGGGCCGTAGTTTGGAGATCCATGGTTTAGGTGGTCAGGGTTTTGCCCCCGGGTGTGTTTCATTACAGAAAGCTTGGTGGTGAAAGGACTGTCATGGCTTTATGCTACAGAAAACAAACTTGCTACCGAATTTATAAAGTTAATTAGCTTTGTTGGAAACCTATATCCTCTTCTCAGTCTAAAGGGATTTGTGTACATTGTTGTGAATTTTGAAACCCATTACTGGTGTTTCCTTACCTCTAACAGTCCCGTGTCACGGGCCATTGTTTGTGTATGGAAAGTAGTAGTAAGCTTTGCAGCATGTGCCAATTTTCTGACAAGGTCTTCTTGCTTAGAATCGGTCTATTAAACAGCAGATTGTGGTCTCATTGCTGCAGTTCTTCTGTTGTGTTCCCTTTTGTGCTTTGTTTTATGTTTTTTAGTACGAGGGTTCTGCAAAAAGTTTCCATAACTTTTATATTTATTTATATATATATATATATATATATATATATATATATATATATATATATATATATATATATATAATTCATATATTCATATATATATATATATTCATTCAGTACAGACCAAAAGTGTGGACACACCTTCTCATTCAAAGAGTTGTCTTTATTTTCATAACTATGAAAATTGTAGATTAACACATGTGGAATTATATACATAACAAAAAAGTGTGAAACAACTGAAAATATGTCCTATTCTAGGTTCTTCAAAGTAGCCACCTTTTGCTTTGATTACTGCTTTGCACACTCTTGGCATTCTCTTGAGGAGCTTCAAGAGGTAGTCACCTGAAATGGTCTTCCAACAGTCTTGAAGGAGTTCCCAGAGATGCTTAGCACTTGTTGGCCCTTTTGCCTTCACTCTGCTGTCCAGCTCACCCCAAACCATCTCGATTGGGTTCAGGTCCGGTGACTGTGGAGGCCAGGTCATCTGGCGCAGCACCCCATCACTCTCCTTCTTGGTCAAATAGCCCTTATACACAGCCTGGAAGGCCTGGTCATTGTCCTGTTGAAAAATAAATGATGGTCCAACTAAACGCAAACCAGATGGAATAGCATGCCGCTGCAAGATGCTGTGGTAGCCATGCTGGTTCAGTATGCCTTAAATTTTGAATAAATCCCCAAAAGCGTCACCAGCAAAGCACCCCCACACCATCACACCTCCTCCTCCTCCATGCTTCACGGTGGGAACCAGGCATGTAGAGTCCATCCGTTCACCTTTTCTGCATCACACAAAGACACGGTGGTTGGAACCAAAAATCTCTAATTTGGACTCATCAGACCAAAGCACAGATTTCCACTGGTCTAATGTCCTTTCCTTGAGTTATTTAGCCCAAAAAAAGTATTTTCTGCTTGTTGCCTTTCTTTAGCAGTGGTTTCCTAGCAGATATTCTACCATGAAGGCCGGATTCACACAGTCTCCCCTTATCAGTTGTTCTAGAGATGTGTCTCCTGCAAAAGGTGGCTACTTTGAAGAACCTAGAATAGGACATATTTTCTGTTGTTTTACACTTTTTTGTTATGTATATAATTCCACATGTGTTAATTCATAGTTTTGATGCCTCCAGTGTGACTCTACAATTTTCATAGTCATGAAAATAAAGAAAACTCTTTGAATGAGAAGGTGTGTCCAAACTTTTGGTCTGTACTGTGTGTGTGGTAAGGCCCCTTGCACACTGACCTCTAACCCCCTGTACATGCAATCTGTGTTTTATAGAGCACCTGGATGGTACAGAAGCAGTATCCATTTCAAAGTCCATGGCAGACTGAAATATGCTGTGGCTGGACATGGCTGTTTAGGACCCTATGCGTTCAGGAAAGAATGCACTGAATGCCGATTGTTCTGGAATGATGAGGGCCCTAAATACGAGTAGCACTCAGTACGGTGTCCAGCCGCAGTGTATTTCAGCACAACATCAACTTTGACAGGCCAGGCAGCAGTGCTGGACGCTGCTCCAATATCTCCCAGACGCACTAAAACGGCGGGATCAGATGTACAGTTTCTAGATGCCCCTTGTGTGCAAGGGGGCTACAGGGGCTTGTAAAAGTATTCACATGCCCTGAAATGTTCCACATTTTGTCAGGTTACAACCAAAAACATAAATGTTTTTTATTGGGATTTTATGTGATAGACCAACACAAAGTAGCACATAATTGTGAAGTGGAAGGAAAATGATAAATGGTTTTCAATATTTCTTACAAATAAATATGTGAAAAGTAGGGGGGGGGGGCTGAATACAAATGTACCCCCTGAGTCAATACTTTATAGCACCTCCTTTCACTGCAATTACAGCTGCAAGTGTTTTTGTGGATGTCTCTATCAGCTTTGCACATCTAGAGAGGGACATTTTTGCCCATTCTTCTTCTTTGCAAAATATCTCAAGCTCTTTCAGATTGGATGGCGAGTGTCTGAACAGCAATTTTCAAGTCTTGCCACAGATTCTCAATTGGATTTAGGTCTGGACTTAGACTGGGCCAGGACTTAGACTGGGCCATTCTAACACATGAATATGCTTTGAGCTAAACCATTCCATTGTAGCTCTGGCTGTATGTTTAGGGTCATTGTCCTGCTGAAATGTGAACCTCCGCCCTAGTCTCAAGTCTACTGCAGACTAACAGGTTTTCTTCTAAGATTGCCCTGTATTTGGCTCCATCCATCTTCCCATCAACTCTGACCAGCTTCTCTGTCTAAGAATAGCATCCCAACATGCTGCCATCACCATGTTTCACGGTGGGTATGGTGTGTTCAGGGTTCCAATCACAGCAGGAGTGAGTCTCTGGCGGAGTGTGCCCCAGACCCTGGAAGAAGTGAACAACGTACAGGTACATTGTTTCACGCAGCTGGGCCGCCCTGCCACAGTAAATGTGCTTTCTGGAAACAGTTAAATATTTGCTATCTTCTCTATTGTGAATAAAATATGAGGTTTGCAAATCATTGCATTTTGTGTTTTATGTACGTTTGAGGGGGGGGGGGGGGGGGGGGGCGGAATTGGGACAGCGTCCTAACTTTTTGGCATTGGGAGCTGTAACAAAAAAACATGCCCTTGAGTCTTGTTCACTACTTGAAGCAGAGTGGGCTCCCGATTCAGGGACAGATTTTTGTCCTTCGTATTTCCTTGCTGATAATCCTGTTAGTCTACGCCTTGTTGCTTCCTATAAGAGGGGAACGTTTAACAATCCTACACTTTGTTCAATATCCCATGACATGAAATTAACGTACATCACATGTTCCCGATTAACTTCAAGTATGTGATGCGTCTGTGTGGGAAACGCCTGGGGGGGGGGGGGGGGGGGGGGGGGCTGGTCCGATAACGCAGGGCATGTGATCTTTGCTGGCTTTGGGATGTATTCTGCATACCTGAGTTCATTCCTCCCATGTGTTTTTATGAGTATACTGCTTTTTCTGATTACACATACTGAAAATAAGGGATGGATTAGTAAAGCTGAAGATTAAAGTGGTGTTCCGGCCCCAAAAAAATGGGGATAAAAGCCAGCAGCGATGCATACTGCAGCTGCTGGCTTTTAATAATTGGAAACGTACCTGTCCTGGAGCCCCTCGATGTTGGGTGCTGCCGCCATCATTGCAGGTAGCAATTGGGCCTTTGGGCTTCACGCCGGGAATGCTAATGTGCATGTGCGAGGCCCGCTTCTCTCTCCTATTGGCCCCGCGGCCGGGGGAAGAGGAGGGAGCTCTCCCAGGAGTGGCAAAGGATACCTGACAGGTATCCTGCCCCTTCCTCCCCCCCCCCCCCAGGGGAGGGGGGAGGAATCGGATGAGCGGAAGTTCTACTTTAGGGTGGAACTCCGCTTTAGTGTATGTGTGTGTGTATTTTTTGCCATAACAGGTTTCCCCCTTTCCCTCCTATCGTCTTTTTTTTTTTTTTTTGGTCAAATTGGCAGTGTTTTTTTGTTTATATAGCAAAACAAAAAACAGGTCTTTAACCACTTCAGCCCCGGACCATATTGCTGTCCAAAGACCAGAGCACTTTTTGAGATTCGGCACTGCGTCGCTTTAACTGACAATTGCGCGGTCGTGCGACGTGGCTCCCAAACAAAATTGGCGTCCTTTTTTTCCCACAAATAGAGCTTTCTTTTGGTGGTATTTGATCATCTCTGCGGTTTTTATTTTTTGCGCTATAAACAAAAATAGAGCGACTATTTTGAAAAAAATGCAATATTTTTTACTTTTTTCTATAATAAATATCCCCAAAAATATATAAAAAAAAATATTTTTTCCTCAGTTTAGGCCGATACGTATTCTTCTACATATTTTTCGTAAAAAAAAATCGCAATTAGCGTTTATTGATTGGTTTGCGCAAAAGTTATAGCGTTTACAAAATAGGGGGTAGTTTTATGGCATTTTTATTATTATTTTTTTTTTTACTAGTAATGGCGGCGATCAGCGTTTTTTTTTCGGTACTGCGATATTATGGCCGACACTTCGGACACTTTTGACACATTTTTGGGACCATTGGCATTTTTTTAGCGATCAATGCTATAAAAATGCATTGGATTACTATAAAAATGCCATTGGCAGTGAAGGGGTTAACACTAGGGGGCGGGGAAGGGGTTAAGTGTGTTCCTATTTGTGTTCTAACTGTATGGGGGGGTGGACTTACTAGGGGGAATCACTGATCTTCTGTTCATACATTGTATGAACAGAAAATCAGTGTTTCCCCCGCTGACAGGAACGAGCGCTGTGTGTTTTCACACACGGCTCCCGTTCCCCGCTCTGTAACGAGCGATCGCGTGTGCCCGGCGGCGATCGCGCCCGCCGGGCACACGCACGGGACTCGGGGGCGAGCGGGGGGCGCGCGCGCGGGCCGCCGGCGGCGCGCACACGCCCCCTAGTGGCCGCGAAAGGCGCGACGTAGAGCTACGGGCTCTCGCGCACCCGTGCCGACCTGCCGCCGTATAACTGCGGCGGCTGGTCGGCAAGTGGTTAATGCCCGTTAACACGATCCTTCTTTTTTCTTTCTTTTTTGTATGCTAAACTCACGTCGAATTTGAGTTTACTAAAGTCACAAATTCTCGTACGGCAGAATAAAAAATCGGAAGTGATGTCATGTGTTTGTAATGCATTTGTATTGCATTTTCGAACGACGGCTGTACTGATTAAACGAAAATCGTACGATCTGGCATCGTATGAAATCGTATGGAAAAAAAATTCTGTGCATGTCCGATAGAATAAAATCGGATTAACTGTCCTGATCAGCTCTCGGAAGCTCTGTACTAACGATCCGATTATCGTAAGATCGCTTCGAAAGCGGGATTTTCCGTACGATTTCCGGATCCTGTGTACGGGGCTTAGGACTGGTGCTTGGATCACAAGACAAGCTTATGTAATTTTTTGAACTTTAACAGGCGAAGCAGCTTTGTCTACATACACACAGAAACATAGAAAAGTAAAAAGCAGAAAAAAAAAACTGAGTGGTCCATCGCGTCTGCCCACTTTTTTTTATTTTATTATTTTTCTCTTTTTGGCCCCTTTTACACAGGCTTTCCGATCAGTTAAGTCTGTCAGTTTCCCAGTTGGACCCTCCATTTGGCGGATGTCAGTGGTAACCTGTCTTCTGACTACCGCTACTATCCGATTCATGAAATTCAGATGGATGGTGACCGTATTCTCCATTCGTCTGGAGGATGGGATTGGATGAAAACAGACAGGCAGTGAAAAACTTTTTTTTTAACTTTTTTTCTGTATAGATCGAAGTTTGTCCCAAGCATGTGTGAAGCCATTTACTGTTGGCTGTCTCACTATCTCTGCTGGAAGTTTATTCCAACTAGGGCTGCAACCAACGCTTATTTTCGTAATCGATTAGTTGGCTGATTAATCGGATAATAGCCATAAAAAAAAAATTGCATTTTTCATTTGTTGGGCAGATTACAAAACACAAATTGCCGCAAAAACACATTCCATGCTTTTCTGAAGCTTCGCCATTGAAGTATATTGAACCAAAAAAAAAAAAAATAGCGCCGATTTGCGTTACAAAGTTCTTGCCCTTTCCAAATGCGCAGCAGCTGAACAAAAATCACGGATGTGAACGTGTCCCATAGAAAAACATGTAAATGAACTGTAGTGTGTTTCTGCAAAAAACAGAGGCGTGAACCTGGCCTGAGATGTTTAGTAACATAATGGGGGTTAAAAAAACAAAAATAAGTACAAAAAGAGCAAACATTTTTTACTGTGGGACAGTGAATAATAATTGCAGTAGCGATTTTGCTTTTTTGTACTATAAAGGGCTAATTTTAGTTTTTTTAACCCCATTATGTTACTGGGCGATTAATCGATTATGAAATTAGATTAGTTGTCGATTAATCGATTAGTTGTTTCGGCTCTAATTCCAACCATCAACTATCCTTTTAGTAAAATAATATTTTCTTAATTAGTGTTGGACTTTCTTCCAGTTAGTTTGAGGTCATGTCCCCGTGTTCTTGATTTTGGTTTCATATTGGAAAAACTGCCCTCCTGAACCTTATTCACCCCTCAATGTATTTAAAGGTTTCAATCATGTCTCCTCTTTCCCTTCTTTCCTCCAGATTGTTCATAGAAAAGTTTTATTAAAAAGTAAACGCAACAGTAAAATCGGTCTGTATATGCAGTAAAGCGTGCTTGTTATACTCACTGTGGAACCTAAGAAGAGGTTAATCCTCTGAATTGTGTAAAAGGGCTGTTTGGTCCTGTCTTCCCTGATCCTCCCATTCTTCCACCATCCCCAATACATCTCCTGATAGATCCTCCAAGGCTCTGTACTATGCACATGCTCATTTTATGCTCTCAATGTTTTATCTCCCCCAGACCTTTCACCATTTTTATTACCCTTCTCTGGACTCTTTTATCTTATCGGTATCTTTCTGTAAAACACATGTTAATGGTTAGCCTGGACTTCAGTTGTACCATCAATAACAAAAAACAGGCCTCTCGCCAATCCTGATCCCACTCTTACAAACCATGGAAATACAAACCCTACAACGCTCACCGGGCTGGTGGAATAGGATGCGTTAAGGTCACCTGATCATATGACTGTATGTTTTGAGGGATTTCGGGGGAAGGATCACGTGACCAGCTTTTGGCACAAGTTTTCAGTCACCAATGTGCACAATGAATGTCTGTGCTCTCTCTCCTTTCATGTGCTGCTGCCAGTTATCGCTCTGTTCCATGTCTATCATGTGACCAGATATGAAGCAAAATGGATGAGTTGATGCCTATTGCATGGTCATGGTGTAAATTATGTAGCGCACAAGCCTGTTGGGATTGCGTCTGATGTGAACAATTTAGGTGCAGTGTGCAAAATAGTTTCCAGCAGCTTGCTTTAGTATTAGTGCTCGGGTAAACACACTTAGACCAAATTTTAATGGTTCAGAGAATGTCAGGCAAAATATTTGGCCCTTACACATGTTCACTTCATCAAATCTGGCCCTCTTTGAAAAAAGTTTGGACACCCCTGCTTTAGATGCACTTTATATGCAATTGAATAGGGGTGCAACGGATCAAAAAACTCACGGTTCGGATCGTTCCTCGGATCATTTTTCGGATCAGCAAAAAAAAAAAACTGTGACCCCCCCCCCCCAAGTAGTACAGGCACACAGTGACCCCCTTCCCACCATAGTGCAGGCACACAGTGACCCCCTTCCCACCATAGTGCAGGCACACAGTGACCCCCTTCCCACCATAGTGCAGGCACACAGTGACCCCCTTCCCACCATAGTGCAGGCACACAGTGACCCCCTTCCCACCATAGTGCAGGCACACAGTGTCCCTTGAGCGCGGTCTCCTCCTCCTCTGTGGGTGTAAACAGAGAGGAGGGGCCGCCGCCGGGTGAGCCAAGATGGCCGCGGCTCCGGAGCTAGGCCGAAGCCGCGGCCTTTCCTAATGCTATGCGGTAGTCCGCGGATCCCATTCCGATCCGTAGGGGGTGACCCGCTCGGATCACGGATCAACCGTGATCCGTTGCACCCCTACAATTAAATAAATACTGCGGTATTTCCTTATACTCTAGTTCAGAATTTCATTCATGCCTACCATCCCACGTCCCCTCCATCAAACACATATGACTAACTTTAGTTACACAAAATAAACCTGAACTTTATTTTTTTACGAATATTTCAGTCTTGCCTTTTTTTTTGCCAAGAAAAGTATTTGCAATTATTCTTAGCAAAAAAAAAAAAAGGCAAGACTGTAAAATATTCGTAAAAAAAATACACAAAAAAAACCTGAACTTTCTTTTTTTAACTAAAGTTAGTTAAGATGGGACGTTGGATGGTAGGCATGAATGAAATTCTGAACTAGAGTATAAGGGAATACCGCAGTATTTATTCAATTGCATATAAAGTGCATCTAAAAGCATTATACACACGATCAGATTTTCAGACAGGAATTGTGTGACAAGCTGCTGTCGGAAAACACAACCGTTTGTACGCTCCATCTGACAATTGTGTGATTTCCCACCAACAAATGTTGGATAGCATGCTTTTTAAAAAAAAAAAAGTTTTTGGGTTTACATCCGCTTTTAAGCTTTTTATTTTTTATTAACTAATTTGCTGATCTTTTGATGTTTCCAGAGACGTCTTCGTCACCTGCGGAGTATTGCAGCAAGAAACATCGTCAGCAAGAATGGCTACCGACTATTGGACACCTACTTCACGCTGCACTTGTGCAATGAGTCGAACATTTACAGAGGTATGTAAGATAAAAACTGCTCAAGATTATTTCCTGAGCCGCCTTACTGGGATTATAAGTGCAGCAGTCCAGTCCTTTCCTTACTAGATTTTATATTTGGCTCATTCAAAGAAGGGGAAAAAAATGCAAGGAAGTCGCTAATAAATGTAGACTTTCAGAAAAGACTGTAATACAATAAAGTCAGTGCAATTACCAACTCATATGTTCGTGCACATAGCTAACTTGATTCATATGCCTTATAACCTAAGCTGAGGATGCTGCTGTGACTTTGAATGCGTCCACAGAATTCCACCCGTAAACATAATAATCAAAGTATAAGTCCAGTGCATATACATATTAAATGATGCACTTGTAGCACTCTCCCTGACCTCCAGAGGTCTAGTGGTGACCCCCCAGAGACAGGGAGGGCTGACATTCCTCCTCGGGTGCAGGTAACTTGGCATGGTGGTTGTTGTGCAGTGTGGAAAGATGGGCGCCAGTAATTTTTTTTAAAAGTGAACAAAAGTTTATTTCTCTTAGGGGTAGAGAGGGGTAGGGGCACAGGACACAAAATGCAATAGAAAATTAGCAGACTCCTCAGACAAATAGTAGAACAAGGTGCCTTTTAAAGGGGTTGTAAAGGTAAAAAATGTTTTTCCTAAATAGCTTCCTTTACCTTAGTCCTCCTCCACTTACCTCATCCTTCCATTTTGCTTTTAAATGTCCTTATTTCTTCTGAGAAATCACCACTTCCTGATCTTCTGTCTGTAACTCCACACAGTAATGCAAGGCTTTCTCCCTGGTGTGGAGTATCGTGCTCGTCCCCTCCCTTAGACTACAGGAGAGTCAGGACACTCTCTACTTTGCAGATAGAGAAAGGAGCTGTGTGTTAGTGCAAAAGCAGCCCCAAGGGTGGTGCCAGAGGAATCAAACTTCCCGTAAGTGTTGTACGTCACCGCGTTTGAGAGTGACGAGATTTTGTCTTGATGGTGTGTATGCAAGGAAAGCTAGACAAGATTCTCGACAAGCCTGACAAGGAACTCGCCGAGGAAAACTATGTTTCTTTTGCGACGAGTTTCTCGGGCGTGTGTACGAGGCCTAATGTAAGGCTTTCTCCCTGGTGTGGGTGGAGTATCGTGCTCTCCCCCCTCACTTGAACTACAGGAGAGTCAGGACGCTTTCTACATTGCAGATAAAGGAGCTGTGCGTTAGTGGGCGTCCTGACTCTCCCGTAGTCCAAGGGAGGGGGCGAGCATGACACTCCACACCAGGGAGAAAGCCTCACATTACGGTGTGTAGTTACAGACAGAAGAACAGGAAGTGAGGATTTCTCAGAAGAAATATGGACATTTAAAAGCAAAATGGAAGGATGAGGTAAGTGAAGGAGGACTGCATTAATGAATGAAAACTTATATAGTGCAGCTCATGCGAACTTAATCGCCTCTGGGCGCTTGTTGTTCCTGTCTCCTTTGGTATCAAAAGAGATGAGTCTTGATCTTTCTCCTGAACGCTAAGTGATTCTCCTCCAACCGAATACTGATTGGTAAAGCGTTCCATAGTCTGGGACCTTGGTCCGCGAATCTTCTTTCTCCCTTGGACTTGTAATTGGCTTTCGGTATCTGTAGCAGATTTTGATTGGTGGATCGCAGAACGCGATTGGGGTTATGAGCTTTTATTTTTTCGCATAGATAATGGGGGACATTCCCATGGATACATCTATGCGTTGGACAGAGTGCTTTAAAAGTGACCCTGTCTTTCTTTCTCGTACATCACGGGACACAGAGCGGCATATTCATTACTATATGGGTTATATGGAGTACCTTCAGGTGTGGACACTGGCAATCTCAAACAAACAGGAAGTCCCTCCCTATATAACCCCCTCCCCTAGAGGGAGTCCCTCAGTTTTTTCACCAGTGTCTTAGGTGTTGGTCACGGAATAGCTTTGCTCCACATCCTTGGGATTAAGGGCGGGCTAACCGGATCTGTCCAAGGAGCCTCAGTGCCAAAGTGGACAGTACCCGGGCCCCAAACCGTGGGGTTTTGCCTATAATGCTCCTCTTTGGAGGGCTGGACCCTGGGCCCAGGACTTGGAGTTTGTAAAAACCATAAGTTCCTGTTTGCCAGGGTGCTATATAGGTCCAGGACAGTGGGTACCTTCATAGGACCCCAGGGCCTGAAGGTCTACTACGCTACCCACGGAGATGGGAGAAGATTGGACCGTTTTGCAAAACGTCCTGCGGCATGGAGCAGGTAAGAGGGGAGCCTGCGGGACTTGGTTCGACAGCAGGCTCTCCAGGGGAGATCTTAAGGGGGGTAGCCTGAGTATGCTCTGCATTGGCACCATGGTCACTATGTCTGATAGACAGGATGTCCTGAAATGTTTCCCCCCATAACTTGATCCCCCTACCTATCTATGTATGTTTGCTAGCTACCTGCTGCTCGCTGGTTGAAGATCTTTTAAAAAAAAAAAAAAAAAAAAAAAAAAAAGATCTGTCTCTAGGCTAAAGGGACTCCTTAGGGGCCTGTGTTAGCCTTACCTTGCCGGGATTCAAATCTGCCGCCTGATGCGTCCTCCAACCTGCATTCCTGGGCTCCAGAGTGCGTCTCCTCCTGGGCTCTCCTCCCCCGACAGTCCTGCACGCGCGCATGCATATAGAAAATTTTCGCGCCGTTCGGGAGGGGGGGAGGGGCGGGAGTGTGACTGCAGTGTAGAGTGGGCGCGCCTTTAATTGCTGTTATACACAGCAGGCGCGTTCTTAGCTCAGTTCAGAGCTGAGCTGGAGAGAGAGAGGACGTAGAGCTGGCAGCACAGTGACTCCCGGTGGCGAGAAGGGGTACTACATGCTGGAGTCAGCTCCAATACTTTTTGTTAAGCCAAAATCCCCTTGGCAACAGGTTGAATGCTGGCAAACATGTTGGGGGTGGGGCTGTATGTGGTGAATAACATATAAAAGAAAACATACTGAGCCCCACCGGTTTTGGGGCATTAGTTATCCTATTGTCCCCTAAACCTTATTTTTTTGTACTCCTGGCTATAACAGTCTGTTGTTGTAAGCGGAGTCCTTCGCTTTTGTATTATGGCTTCCAAGGGTTCAGGATCAAAAAAAAAATAAAAAAAATAAAGAGAAAAGGCAAAGACAAAGGGGTTCCTCCTCTGGTTCTGATAATATGCCAATACTTTCCCCACAGGTTATTCCTATAGGGGGTCTGGTGCTGAGGCTGGCCCAGGTCGGCCCAACCCTGTGTTATCACAGAGGAGATGCTAGCCGTCACCCTAGGGGGGCTAGAGAAAAGAGGTTAACAGCTATGATCGCTGGCTCTTTTTCTGGCAAGAAGCGGACTAGATCCCCATCGCCAAAAGGGACAGAACCTAGAGGATCTACCACTGTAGAATCGTTTTCAGCCTCCCAGGCGGAGAGTCTGTGGGTCCAGTCTTTGACAGACATGGCCCGCTTGGCATTCAATTTGCCATTTCCAGAGCCTCAGGTTCCTGCGGTATCCTCTTTGGGTTCTTTTAAAAACGCCTTTAAGCAACGCAGCGTTTCTGGCCCATCCTCTGTTAGAGGAATTGGTTTTTCCAGGATTGGGACGACCGGACAGAATTTTTTCTGCCGCCTAAAGCTGACGAGAGGGTAGTCTTTATACACGTCTGCCAGGAAATATTTGTGCTTGCAGGCACTCTTTCCCCTGACCAAGTGCTCTTTAAAAAGGGGGCCCGGATGGCTCAGTTGGTAGAGCATCGGACTTTTAATCTGAGGGTCCAGGGTTCAGGTCCCGGTTCGGGCACTGCTTTTCAACTACCCGTGAGGTCCTTGAGGCCGCATCTCCCGGAAAGCGCCCGATCTCGTCTGATCTCGGAGGCTAAGCAGGGTCGGGCCTGGTTAGTGCCTGGATGGGAGACCACCTGGAAGGTTTTTTGTTATTTACCCTATGGAAAAAAAAAAAAAAAAACATTTTTCTAAGAAAGAGGGCGCTCCCAACTGTGGACGCAGCCATCTCATGGGTGAATAAATCATTAACTGGCCTAAGGGGAAACATACAAATGTTTAAGGTCCCGGTCAATAAACGTTTAGAGACATTTTTTCCAGCATCCTTGGCTACAGCCAGCAGGGGCTGCAATTGGAGTTTTGTCAGGCGTTAAAGAACCAGACAAAACAGATGCTTAAGACATCCCTGCCCAATAGGCAGAGGAGTTATTGGATATTCCCAGAGCTCTGTGCTTTGCGGTAGAGGTTATAAAAAGACTCCATCCAGCAGGCGTCTCGTTGTCACTATTTTTAGTGCATATGAGAAGGCTCTTATGGTTGAAGAACTGGGCGGCCGAGCCCATGTAAAAGACTGCTGGCAGGTTTGCCCTTCCATGGAAAGATCTGGATAAATACATTCAGACTGTTTCAAGTGGCAAAAGTACCCTTTTACCAGTCAAAAGAAGTTCCGGGGTCCTGCGTTTAAAAGACAGTTCCCCCCCTGTTCCGGGGCCCTCAAATTCCAGGCAGTACGGACCTCCTGCGCGATCAAACTTTTAACAATGGATCGCAAGGACAGGCCTCTGGGGATCGATCCCCAACAGAGGGGGTCCGATCATCTGTGGCCGCAGGCTACAGATTAGAATTTCTAAAATTTCCTCCACAAGGAAGGCCTCAATGCGGGCGGCGTTGGATCATCTGCTTTACCAGGGCATAATGGTAGAGGTACCAGCCCAAGAACAGGGGCTAGGTTTCTATTCCAATCTGTTTGTCATACCAAGGCCCATCGGCGATGTCAGACCAATTTTGGACCTAAAAGGTTTAAATGCTTACCTAAGGGTTCGCTCTTTCCGGACAGAAGCCGTTCGGTCAGCAGCCGCCACACTCCAGAAGGATCTGGCTTCTATAGACATAAAGGATGGTTACCTTCATGTACCAAGTCTTTCAGCCACATCAAATATTTTTGTTTTTACGCTTCGCAGTGATACAGCGTCACTTCCAATTCGTGGCGCCCCCCTTCGGGCTGGCTACGGCCCTCGGGTATTCACGAAGGTCCTTGCTCCAATTCTAGTCAGTCTAAAGGATCCAAGGGATCTCAGTCCTAGCATACCTGGACGACCTCTTAATCATAGATCACTCGCTTCCTTGGTGGAATGCGTAGTAGCCCTCATGGTTCAGTACCTCGAGAGGTTCGGCTGAGTCCTAAACTGGGGAAAGATCAGCATTTCAACCTACAAAGCAGTTGGAATATCTCGGCATGAGATTAGACACAGAACAGAAGATGGGTATTCCTGCCCCTGGTAAAGGTCGAGGCTATCAAAAGATTAATTCAGTTGGTTCTAAGCAAAAGAGAACCAACTATTCGCCTATGTATGCGATTACTAGGCAAACTAATGGCCATGTTCGAGGCGATACCACACGCTTCCACACTCGTGTCCTACAGACAGCAATTCTAGCAGCTTGGTTCTGCCCAGTGGTCTGGAAGGCTGGAGAGCGGTCTTGAACGGGTTCACTCGCCAAGTAACTTGGGCAGAGGCGGAGAGGCAGCTGCCCATCAAGGTCTGAGAGATCAGAGCGGCTCGGCTAGCCCTCCTGGCATAGACATCCAGATTACAGGGGTCCTCGGTGAGAAGTCATTCAGACAATGCCACAGCGGTGGCATATATGTGAACCACCAAGGGGGAACCAAGAGTCAAGCCACTCAGAGTGAGAGGAGCTTGGTTTTTCGGTGGGCAGAGGTTTATGTACCCTGCATATCGGCGACATTCATTCCCGAGGTGGACAACCTGCAGGCGTACTTCCTAAGTCGCCAAACCCTGTCGCCGGGGGAGTGGTCTCTGCATCCACAAGTTTTTTTCAGACAATCTGCCAGAAGTGGGGAGTGCCAGACGTGGAGGTCATGGCATAAGGATTCAACAAGAAGCTAGACAGGTTCATGTCTCGAACGAGGGACCCTATGGCCTGCGGAACCGATGTGTTGGTTTGCCCTTGGCATCAATCATAGCTTCTATATGCATTTCCCCCGCTGCAGTTACTACCCCGCCTGTGGCGCAGGATCATAGCACAGGCCGGTTATCCTGGTAGCCCCAGCTTGGTACCGGAGGGCATGGTACTCACTAGTCCTGAAATTGGCAGCGGAAGGCTCTTGGACTCTTCCTCTATGGCCAGACCTACTCTCACAAGGCCCGATCCTCCACCCTGCATTACGGCGTCTAAAATTGACGGCCTGGCGGCTGAATCCCTGATTCTCAGGGGTAGAGGTCTGTCTAGGCAGGTAATCCCTACCCTCATTAAGGCTAGAAAGCCGGCCTCCAGGGTAATTTTGTTACAGGGTTTGGAGGGCCTACGTAGGCTGGTGTGAGGCTAAGAGATGGGTTTCCCGCAAGTATACCATTGATAGAGTATTACGTTTTCTCCAGCTAGGAGTGGATAAAGGCCGGGCATTAAGCACGATCTAGGGACAGATTTCAGCCTTATCAGTGTGGTTTCAGAGGCCGCTGGCCGCCCACTCGCTGGTTAAGATCTCCGTACAGGGAGTCTTACGTGTTAATCCTCCGGTCAAATCACCACTTTGTCCATGGGACTTAAATCTTGTTCTGTCATCTCTACAGAAACAACCCCTTGAGCCGTTGGCTGAGGTACCTTTGGGTTTACTGACTAGAAAGTCGGTATTTCTGATCACCATAGTTTCGGCAGGAGAGTATCGGAATTGGCAGCCTTATCTTGTAAGGAACCATATCTCATTTTGCATAAGGATAGGGCGGGGTTCCGTCCTCATCCTTCCTTTCTACCAAAGGTTATATCCAGTTTCCACCTGAACCAGGATGTGGTACTTCCATCCTTCTTCCAAAACCCACCTCTAGAAAGGAGGGGTTGCTGCATACGTTGGATATTGTCAGGGCCATAAAAGCCTATCTTAAAGCTACAGAGAAGGTTCGGAAAACAGATGTGGTGTTCGTTTTACCGGAAGGGCCCAAGATGGGTCAGGCAGCTGCTTGATCCACCATCGCAAGATGGATTAAACAATTAATTGTTCGGGCCTGCGGTTTGAAGAGGTTGCCTCCTCTTTTGTCGGTAAAGGCCTATTCTACCAGGGCCATGGGCACCTCCTGGGCAGCACATCATCATCAGATCTCTATGGCTCGAATATGCAAGGCAGCAACGTGGTCATCAGTCCACACGTTTACAACATTTTATCAATTGGACGTAAGAAGGAATGCGGATACAGCCTTTGGGCAGTCAGTACTACAGGCCGCGATTCAAGCTCCTCAGGATCTGAGGGGGCTCCCTTGATTTGATTTGAGATTTACATTTCTCGTTTAAGTTGGATTTACTAGTATTTGAGTATACCTCTAAATTAAATCCTTCTTTGGAAGATGTCTCCCTCCCCTCATTAAAGCATTGCTTTCGGACATCCCATATAGTAATGAATATGCCGCTCTGTGTCCCGTGATGTACGAGAAAGAAAAAGGGATTTTTAAATACAGCTTACCTGTAAAATCCTTTTCTTGGAGTACATCACGGGACACAGAGCTCCCACCCCTCTTTTTGGGAACATTTTGGGAGGCATACTGCTTGCTACAAAACTGAGGGACTCCCTCTAGGGGAGGGGGTTATATAGGGAGGGACTTCCTGTTTGTTTGAGATTGCCAGTGTCCACACCTGAAGGTACTCCATATAACCATATAGTAATGAATATGCCGCTCTGTGTCCCGTGATGTACTCCAAGAAAAGGATTTTACAGGTAAGCTGTATTTAAAAATCCCTTTTTCTTTCTCGTACATCACGGGACACAGAGCGGCATATTCATTACTATGTGGGTTATATGGAGTACCTTCAGGTGTGGACACTGGCAATCTTCAAACAGGAAGTCCCCTCCCTATATAACCCCCTCCCCTAGAGGGAGTCCCTCAGTTTTTTCGCCAGTGTCTTAGGTGTTGGTCACGGAATAGCTTTGCTCCACATCCTTTGGGATTAAGGGCGGGCTAACCGGATCTGTCCAAGGAGCCTCAGTGCCAAAGTGGACAGTACCCGGGCCCCAAACCGTGGGGTTTTGCCTATAATGCTCCTCTTTGGAGGGCTGGACCCTGGGCCCAGGACTTGGAGTTTGCAAAAAAACCATAAGGTTCCTGTTTTGCCAGGGTGCTATATAGGTCCAGGACAGTGGGTACCTTCATAGGACCCCAGGGCCTGAAGGTCTACTACGCTACCCACGGAGATGGGAGAAGACTGGATCAGTTTGCTGGTCAAACATCCTGCAGCATGGAGCAGGTAAGGGGGAGCCTGCGGGACTTGGTTCGACAGCAGGCTCCCCGGGGTAACCTAAAAGGGGGGATAGCCTGAGTATGCTCTGCATGGGCAACCGTGATCACTATGTCTAAGAGACAGGATGACACCCTTTCTCCCCCCATCACTAGGCCCCCCTGTCTAAAGGTGTTGCTAGCTAACCTGCTGTTTCTTCCTAGAGGCTAGTAAGGATCCTTAGGGGCCTTGAGAGAGTCCTACCTGGCCGGGAGTTTTGAATCTGCCGCCGTTTCTGCGCCATGGATCTCCAGCAGCGCGGCTCCTCCATGTTCTTCCTGTTTCCGGGTACGCGCGCGCACGCGCGCGTCTTATTGACGTTTTTTTCGCGCCATCCAGACAGGAGGGCGGGGGGGGGGGCGGGCCTGCGGCGTCATACAGGGCGCGCCCTTCTGCTGTTATAGACAGCAGGCCTTGTCAGGGCTCAGTCTGTGGCTGATTTTTTCAAGGAGAGGACGCAGGGCGGCAGAACAGTGACTCCCGGTGGCGGAAGAGGGGTAGTACATATGGACTTTGTCCCAATGTCTTTATTGTTAAGCCAAGAAATCCCCCTTATTTGACAGCAGGTTGGAGGCTGGCAAACTTAAATTAGGGTCATTGTATTTGGTCAAAGAAAATATATAAGGTATAATATATAATTATTTAAAAAAAAAAAAAAAAAAGAAAGACCAACATACGGACCCATCAGTTTGTGGGGACACTAGTGATCTACTCTCCCCTAAACTTTGGAATTGTACTCCTGGCCACTACAGTCTGTTGTGTGGGCGGAGTCCCTCGATTTTGTATTATGGCTTCCAAGGGTTCGGGGTCAAAGGGTACAAAGAAGACCAAAAAACAAAAGGGTTCCCTTTCTGATTCTGATATGCCGATTCTTTCCCCGCAGCTTATTAATTTAAGAAGCGCCTTGGATGAGCCATTAGGGGGATCTGGTGCGGAGGCTGGCCCAGATCAGCCCAGCCCTGTGTTTATCACAGAGGAGATGCTAGCCGTATCCCTAGGGGGGCTAGAAGAGAGAATAGCAGCATTGATCGCTAGAGCTATTCCTGGTAAGAAACGGGTTAGATCCCCATCACCAGGGGGTGTATCCTCAGATGCTGAGATTCTCTCTCCGGAGGAATTAGAATCACAGGAGGATCAACTGGACCTGAACCAAGAGGGTTCAGGGATGGAGGGGTCTACCTCTGAGGAACCATTTTCAGACTCCCAGACAGAGAGACTGTGGGTACAGTCTTTGACGGACATGGTCCGCTCGGCATTTAGTTTGCCATTGCCAGAACCTCAGGTTCCTCCGGTATCCTCTCTGGGCTCTTTGAGAGCCCCGTTAAGCAACGCAGTTTTTCCGGTCCATCCTCTCTTGGAGGAATTGATCTTTCGGGATTGGGTACGGCCGGACAGGGTTTTTCTGCCACCGAAAAGATTTGCGGTCATTTATCCCATGGAGGAAAAATTCTCCAAGAGATGGAGGCTCCCAGTAGTGGATGCAGCCATCTCATGTGTGAATAAATCACTAACTTGCCCGGTGGAAAACATACATATGTTTAAAGATCCGGTTGATAAAAGATTAGAAACACTTTTAAAAGCATCCTTTGCTACGGCAGGAGCAGTGGTGCAGCCAGCGGTAGCTGCAATTGGAGTTTGTCAGGCATTAAAAGACCAGACAAAAGAGATGTTAAAAGACATGCCTACCCAACAAGCAGAAGAGTTTGCTGACATTCCCAGAGCTCTGTGTTTTGCGGTAGATGCTATAAAAGATTCCATCCAGCAGGCTTCTCGTTTATCACTATGCTTGGTACACATGAGAAGGCTCTTATGGTTGAAGAACTGGGCGGCAGAACCCCCATGCAAAAAGCTTCTGGCAGGATTTCCCTTCCATGGAGGACGACTCTTCGGAGAGGATCTGGATAAATATATTCAGACTATTTCAAATGGCAAGAGTACCCTTTTACCGGTCAAAAAGACATTCCGGGCTCCTACATTTAGAAGGCAGCTTTTTCCTGTCTCGGGGCCCTCTAATTCCAGGCAGTATCGACGGCCGCCTGCACGATCCAACGGTAACAGTAGATCGCAGGGACAAACCCCTGGGGGTAAGAAGCCGTGGTATCGCAAGCCGTCAAAGACAGCCCCTAAGTCTGCCTTATGAAGGGGCGCCCCCACTCTCACGGGTGGGGGGAAGGCTTCGTCTCTTCTCAGAAGTTTGGGAAGCCAAGATCCCCGACAATTGGGTCCGGGCATCTGTAACCACAGGTTACAGACTGGAGTTTCTAAGGTATCCTCCGCCTCATTTTCAAGAATCAAGGCTACCAAGGGATCCAGCAAGGAAGGCCTCAATGCTGGCAGCTTTGGATCACCTGCTTTGCCAGGACGTAATTATAGAAGTGCCAGCCCAAGAGCAAGGCCTAGGTTTCTATTCCAATCTCTTTGTCATACCAAAGCCCAACGGCGATGTCAGGCCAATTTTGGACCTAAAGAGGTTAAACGGTTATCTAAGGGTGCGTTCCTTCCGGATGGAATCCATCCGGTCAGCAGCCGCCGCGCTTCAGAAGGACGATTTTCTGGCCTCCATAGACATAAAAGATGCTTACCTTCATGTACCAATCTTTCAGTCGCATCAAAGGTTTTTTACGCTTCGCGGTCGGGCAGCGACACTTCCAATTCAGGGCGCTCCCTTTCGGGCTGGCCACGGCCCCCCGGGTATTCACGAAGATCCTAGCCCCAGTTCTGGCCAATTTAAGAATCCAAGGAGTCACAGTCCTAGCATACTTGGACGACCTTTTAATTATAGATCACTCACGGACGGGTCTGCAGAAGGCAGTAAACCTCACGGTTCGGTACCTCGAAGAATTCGGCTGGGTCCTAAACCAGGGAAAGTCAGCATTCCAGCCTACAAAGCAGTTGGAATACCTCGGCATGAGGTTAGACACGGAACGTCAAAAGGTGTTCCTGCCCCTTGTAAAGATCAGGGCGATCAAGGGGTTGGTTCAGTTGGTTATAAACAAGAAAAGACCAACTATTCGCCTGTGTATGTGATTACTAGGCAAGCTAGTGGCCACATTCGAGGCAGTACCATACGCTCAGATCCACACTCGCGTCCTACAGGCAGCCATTCTAGCAGCCTGGGGCAGGAGGGCACATGCCTTAGAGTCCCCTTTGACGCTATCATCAAGGGTCCGACAAAGCCTGGCCTGGTGGTTGAACCCTCAGAACCTTCTAAAGGGAAGATCCTTCAGCCCTGTTGTCTGGAAGGTAGTTACCACAGACGCCAGCCTGGCAGGCTGGGGGGCGGTCTTCGAGGGGTTCTCCCGCCAGGGAACTTGGGTGAAAGCAGAGAGGCAGCTCCCCATCAATATCTTGGAAATCAGAGCTGCTCGCCTAGCCCTGTTGGCGTGGACCTCCAGATTAAAGGGGTTCCCGGTGAGAATCCAGTCAGACAATGCCACGGCGGTGGCATACATAAACCACCAAGGGGGAACCAGGAGCCAGGCCGCTCAAAGGGAAGTGAACTTGATTTTTCAATGGGCAGAGGTTCATGTACCCTGCATTTCAGCGATATTCATTCCCGGAGTGGACAACCTGCAGGCAGACTTCTTAAGTCGCCAGAGTCTGTTGCCAGGGGAGTGGTCTCTGCATCCCCAGGTCTTTCAGACAATCTGCCAGAGGTGGGGAACGCCAGACGTAGATATAATGGCATCCAGGTTCAACAAGAAACTAGACAGGTTCGTGTCGCGAGCGAGGGATCCTATGGCCTGCGGAACCGATGCGTTGGTTTGCCCTTGGCATCAATTCAAACTTCTATATGCATTCCCTCCACTACAGTTACTCCCGCGCCTGTTGCGCAAGATCAGAGTGGAGCACAAGCCAGTCATTCTAATAGCTCCAGCTTGGCCCCGGAGGGCTTGGTACTCACTAGTCCTGAATATGGCAGTGGGAGACCCTTGGACTCTTCCTCTACAACCAGACCTACTCTCACAAGGTCCGATCCTCCACCCTACATTACAGCGTCTAAATTTTGACGGCCTGGAGGCTGAATCCCTGATTCTCAGGGGTAGGGGTCTGTCTAGGCAGGTAATCCCTACCCTGATTAAGGCTAGAAAGCCGGTCTCCAGGGTAATTTATTACAGAGTGTGGAGGAACTATATAGGCTGGTGTGAATCCAAAAGATGGAATTGCCGCAAATATACTATTGATAGGGTGTTAAGTTTTCTCCAGCTAGGAGTGGATAAAGGCCTGGCACTAAGCACAATCAAAGGACAGATCTCAGCTCTGTCAGTGTGGTTTCAGAGGCCGCTGGCCACCCACTCGCTGGTAAAGACCTTCTTACAGGGGGTCTTGCGTATTAATCCTCCTGTCAAGTCACCAGTTTGTCCTTGGGACCTAAATCTTGTCCTGTCCACTCTACAGAAACAGCCTTTTGAGCCTTTGGCTGAGATTCCTTTACTCTTACTGACAAGAAAATTGGTTTTCTTGGTCGCCATAGTTTCGGCCAGGAGAGTGTCAGAATTAGCAGCCTTATCATGTAAGGAACCATATCTTGTTCTGCATAAGGACAGGGCAGTTCTCCGGCCCCATCCTTCCTTTCTACCAAAGGTTATATCCAAATTTCACTTAAACCAGGATTTGGTACTTCCATCCTTCTTTCCAAAACCTACATCTAGAAAGGAGGGGTTGCTGCATACCTTGGATGTTGTCCGGGCCATGAAGGCCTATCTTAAAGCTACAGAAAAGATCCGGAAAACAGATGTGTTATTCGTTCTACCAGATGGCCCCAAGAAGGGGCAGGCAGCTGCAAAATCCACCATCTCAAGATGGATTAGACAATTAATCATTCAAGCCCACGGATTGAAGAGGTTGCCTCCTCCGTTGTCGGTAAAGGCCCATTCTACCAGGGCCATGGGCGCCTCTTGGGCAGCACACCATCAGATCTCTATGGCTCAGATATGCAAGGCGGCAACGTGGTCATCAGTCCACACGTTTACAAGGTTTTATCAACTAGACGTGAGAAGGAATGCGGATTCTGCCTTTGGACAGGCAGTACTACAGGCTGCAGTTTGAAATCCTCGGGATCAGAAACACCCTTGGTTATAAATAAAAAAAAAAAAAAAAAAAAGGTTTTTTCTTGACTAAGTTGGAATTATTATTATGATTTGAGTTTATCTCTAAATTGAATCCTTCTTTGGAAGATGTCTCCCTCCCCTCATTAAAGCATTGCTTTCGGACATCCCACATAGTAATGAATATGCCGCTCTGTGTCCCGTGATGTACGAGAAAGAAAAAGGGATTTTTAAATACAGCTTACCTGTAAAATCCTTTTCTTGGAGTACATCACGGGACACAGAGCTCCCACCCCTCTTTTGGGTGACCATTTTGGGAGGCATACTGCTTGCTACAAAACTGAGGGACTCCCTCTAGGGGAGGGGGTTATATAGGGAGGGGACTTCCTGTTTGAAGATTGCCAGTGTCCACACCTGAAGGTACTCCATATAACCCACATAGTAATGAATATGCCGCTCTGTGTCCCGTGATGTACTCCAAGAAAAGGATTTTACAGGTAAGCTGTATTTAAAAATCCCTTTTTTACTGGCAACCAGTGAAGTGCTCTCAGTGAAGGTGAGATTGATTCCCAAGGTTTTTTTCCAGTCACAAGTCTGGCGACCGTATTTTGAACGACTTGTAGACGAGCGATTTGGTACTTGGGAAGTCCGAGGTAAAGGGCATTTGCATAGTCCAATCTAGAGTTTACAATTGCTCCCACCACGACCGCCAAGTCTTCCTTGGGAATAAAAGGAGTAAGCCTGCGTAGTAGGCGCAGCAGATGGTGAGATCCGCTGACTACTGACCTTATTTGTGCGTCCATTGTCATATAGGAGTCAAATGTGACCCCAAGACTTTTGACTTTGTCGCTAGGGGTGATGATTTTGCCCAGAATGGCAGGGGGGGTCCAGGTTGTTGCAGGTTGATTCATACGCTTGGCATGAAACGGGAGAAGTTCTGTTTTCGCTCCGTTCAGTTTAAGATAACTTTGTCATCCAGTCCTCTATCAAAGAGAGGCATGTCTCTAGATTGAGATGATGATCCTTTTTCTTGCAAATGCGGAAATACAGTTGCGTGTCATCTGCATATGAGTGGTAAAGCAGTTTTTGGCTGCTAATAATCTCAAAAAGAGGGCGAAGATAGATGTTGAATAACACCGGCGACAAAGGGGATCCTTGAGGGACTCCGCACGATAATGTGCGTTTCTCAGAAGTGAAGGGTCCCAGCTTCACTATTTGCGAACGGTTTTCCAAAAAAGAGGAGAACCAAGATAAATCGCCTTCTGCGACTCTGGCTACTTCAGATAGCCGAGTCAATAAAAGCTTGTGGTCTACTGTGTCGAAGGCTGCGCTTAGGTCCAACAGAACCAGAAGACAAGATTCTCCTTCGTTTGCGGCCTCGAGAGCATCCCATATTTTGAGCAATGCGGTTTCCGTCCCATGTCCAGGTCGGAATCCTGATTGAAATGGGTCAAGTAGGTTGTGGGTATCTAGATGCTGTTGCAGCTGTTGTACCACTGCTTTTTATATTACCTTTGAGAGTACATTTAGGCCTGTTATTGGACGACGGTGGAGTGGGTCCTTGGGGTCCAGGTTGGGTTTCTTCAAAATGGGTCGAATTATACCCTCCTTCAATTGGGAGGGCACTATGCCCTCCCTGAAAGATTGGTTGATAAGCTGCGTGATAGAAGGTGCCAGGATGTCGGTGCATTCCTTCAGCAGTTTAGTGGGGATGATATCATTCGGCGCGGTGCTGTTGCGCAAAGTACCGATGATATTATTAGTGTCTTTGATAGAGATAGGTTCCAGCGTGAACTTACCTGGTTGTGGTGAATTACTGCAGGTGTTGTGTAAATAATTACAGGGAGGCTTGAGGCGAGAATTACTTTGCCGAATGCTTTGTCGGATCTTCTCGATTTTATTAATGAAGTAATCCGACAATTCATTGCAAAATTCTTGTGAGTCCGAATTGGGGGCTTCAAGACATCCTGGATTCATGGTCTGAGTGACCAGCTTTAAGAGTTCGCGTGGGCGATTAAGGGCGCTGTTGATAGCCTTAGAAAAATAGTTTTTCTTGGCTTTGAAGATTTCTTTATGGTATTTTCTTGTTGTTGCTTTGTAGACACTGAGGTTCTCATCTGAAGAGCTTCTTTTCCAGGCGGCTTCCGCCCTTCTGCGCTCTTGCTTCAGTAACGCCAGTTGGTTGTTGAACCAGCTGGAGTTAATTTTCCGCATGCGGGTTTTGCGTTTCGGCGCTATTAAGTCGGCTGACTGTAATAGGGCTGTATTTATGGTATCCAGTGTTTCTTCAGCCGTTTGGTTCGGCTGAATTGTAATTATTTTTTTTCCTTAACGTGGTTTTGAAGAGTTCCGAATGGAGCTTCTTCTGACATCTAGTCCAGTGTGCTGTCACTGGATTTGATGTTTTAGTTAAGGGAGGGAAATAATGAATTTAATTGCATGTTGATCTGTCCATGGCAACGGTTCATTTTCCAAGATTTCTATTTCCAGATCTTGTCTGAAAATGAGATCGAGTGTGTGGGCCCACATACTAGTTGTAGCCCTAATCCTTCAAGGTGATCGATGCAGGCGTCGGCAATAGGGTCTTGCAGGGAGTTGGCCCAGAGGTTAAAGTCCCCGAGCAGCAAAAGATGTTTGCTGTTAAGGTTATATGTGGAGATAAAGTCTGTCAATGATGGGAGAAGCTGCGATTTTGGGCCAGGTGGCCTATAGCAGAGTAGAATCCGGACAGTCTCCTGGGAGTTTGATTGTAGTTGCAGAGTAAGGGTTTCCATGAATGGAAGAGGGTTTTGAAGGACTGGTTTAGTGATCGCAAAACGAGTCTTATGGATCACCGCCAGTCCTCCTCTTTGCCCTATTCTGTTTTCCGTTATAATACGATAGTTTTCTGGCACCAGTTCTCCTAGAATGGTGTTACAGTCGGCTGTGAGCCAGCTCTCTGTAATAAAGAGGCAGTCTAAATCGTATTGTAGGATGAAATCATGGATTTCCAGTCGGTGTTTTACTGCCGACCTTGTGTTAATCAAAGCACATGATATATGCTTAGGCTGGGGTAAACGGCTGAGATTTTTGATAGTCGATCGTCGATCGATTCTCAAAAGTCGCTCAGTTCTTAGGGCTTTTTTAGTGATGGCTGGTAGTATTGCGGCAAATTGCCTCAGATCCCGAATGGTTTCTGCAGAATATTGCAGATTAACCATAGTCGCCAAACACCAGGGGGAGAAGGGGGGGGGGTATTTTCAAGGATTAACTTAATCCTTGATCCTGGCTTGGTCCAGAGGAAGGCAAAAAAAACCCTGGCCGTGCTATGCCAATATGCTAGGACAGGGAAAAAAATTCCTTCCTGACCCCTTGAGAGGCGATCGGGCGAACCCTGGGTCAAGTTTAAATAGTAGGGGGGAATGGGGCTTGGGTGTTGCAAGATGGCTACCACTCCGGCTGCAAGAGCCAGGGTGGTGACCTCAAGGGGGGGGGGGATTGCCGGGTGGTAGGTGACCCAATTACATGGGGGTATCAAGCTGGTATCTGGAGGGGAGGTGCGGGGGGCCACTCGGTCGCGACAATGAAAGGGGGGGGGTGGAGGGGGCCCTACCTATCTACATCCCGTGGGCCACACGTCCTACTCCTAGGAAGCGTGCACCGGTAGCTACCAGGATGCAGTTCTAGCCCTAGGGAAGAGGGGGGTCCTGCTGATGTCAAGGGGGGAGATTGATGTGCGGCTGGCAGGTCGCAGCAGTGAAGGGGGGGTGGGGGGGCCCTACCTATCTACATCCCGTGGGCCACACGTCCTACTCCTAGGAAGTGTGAGCCGGTAGCTACCGGGATGCAGTTCTGGCCCTAGGGAAAGTGGGGGGTCCTGCTGGTGTCCGGGGAGGATTGCTGTGTAGGTAGATGGTGTATCGGGGGGAGGGGGGGCCGCAAGCCGGGGAAATACAGAGTCACTGCGGGGGGCTACGCGGCTGGATTCTGTGAGGGGGCAGCTCAGGGGGTGGCTGGTGGTGGCTGGGGGGTTCTGCAGGTGTCCGGGGGGTTTGTGGTGGTTCTATCAGGTGAATGGAGCGGCGCGCCACTAGGCCGCGGATAAAGCCGCGGCCTTTCCTAAATGCAGTGGCCGCGAATGGTTCCAGGGATGGCGTGTAGGCCTCCGCCGCGGCTTATCCTGAAAAGGACGGCCGCCAACGGAGCTCGGGGAGGTGGGAGAGCCCTATAGCTTAGGGGCTTACCTTTCTGAGGGCAGAGAGCGGCGGATCCGAGGGGACCAGGGAGAAAACCGGAGAGATCGGTGGGAGACGCCAGGGGAGAGCGTGAGGTGCAGCTCTGGATGTCAGGTGCTGCGTCCAAACACAGCCAGCATGTGGCTACGAATGGTCGAATGGTACTACAGCACATCTGATGAAAGGTAAAGGAAACTATTTAGGAAAAAGCATTTTACCTTTACAACCCCTTTAACCTGAATTCAGAGATCCAAATAAAGTGCCTGCTCACCTCCCATATCTGACCCCACTACAGTTATCATGGCCTTGATGAACTTCACTCAAGACAGTACTGCAACACTCTTCCTACTTCCGTCCCTGAATAACGATACTCCGCTTCTTTCCTTATTATCGATCATCAATGAGACGTGTCAGAATAAAACTGAAAGACCATAGTGCTCTCTGCTTCTCTGTGTTTGGAAGCAGATGTCCTACAATAAAATGGAAAGACCATAGTGCTCTCTGCTTCTCTCTGTTTGGAAGCAGATGTCCTACAATAAAATGGAAAGACCATAGTGCTCTCTGCTTCTCTCTGTTTGGAAGCAGATAGCACTATGGTCTTTCCATTTTATTGTATGACATGTCTCATTAATGATCGAGAATAAGGAAAGAAGTGGAGTAGCGTTGATCAAATATAACCAAAAGAAAGCTCTTTCTGTGAAAAAACATTGCTGTACTTATCGGCGTATAACACGCACCTTCATTTTAGGAGGGAAGTTTCCGGAACAAAAACTTAATTTTAAATAAAGAGCTTTAAATCAAAATTAGGGTCAGTGCCCATCTGCAGCCTCTCCATTGCCAATCAATGAAGCCCTCCAATGTGTGTGGTTGAGGGAGGGGGTTGCAGTAGTTGCATCAATGCAATAGTGGATTTTTTTTTTTTTATTGTCTTGGAATTGGGCCCTACCATTATTGGCCTCAACTCAGATTTTTCTTCTGGGTCAACGAATTTCGGAGTAGTGAAATAAAGTCAGTGTGACCATCCCCAGAGCTTGCATCATCTAAAACAAATCATTGGTGTTAGTTGTGTAGATGAGCTGGTAAAGGTGTGTGTGTGTGTGTGTGTCTCTGGTAGCATGCGCAGGATTGTTCTGTGGCGTCATGATCATTTTTTCCACAACTGCACATGTAAACGTTATACACAGTGTTCCTTTCTGACCAAATGTTTGTTTGTTTCTTCCAGAATTTTACAAGAGCGAAGTTGTTAAAGACTCTTTGGTAAGATGTGTATATATTACAATCAGTGCTACCGGTAAAATGTTACATACAGTGCTACAAAAAATAAACAAATCCAAAATATTAATTTTATATAATATGTTCAGTGATTTCACCAAACAATGCATAAATGAAACCATATAGTTCAGTGCTACTGTATCCTTAAATCCTTTATATAGTTAGAATCCTTAATAGGCAAAAACATTTTAACCACTTAAGGACCGCCTCCTGCACATTTACGTCGGCAGAATGGCACGGCTGGGCACATGCACGTTATGTGCTGTGCTAGTACCCAGCCGTGGGTCACGGGCGCGCGTCCGCGGCGCGCACCCATGACCCGGTACGAAGCTCCGGGACCGTGGGATTCGCGGACCGGATCGCCGCTTGAATGCGGCGATCGGCCCCCGGAGCTGAAGAACGGGGAGAGCCGTGTGTAAACACGGCTTCCCCGTCCTTCACTGTGGCGGCAGCATCGATTGCGTCATCCCTTTTAGGGGGGACGCGATCGATGACATCACACCTACAGCCACACCCCCCTACAGTTGTAAACACACATTAGAGAACACATAACCCATACAGCGCCCCCTTGTGGTTAACTCCCAAATTGCAACTTTTATTTCCACAATAAACAATGCAATTTAATGCATTTTTTGCTGTGAAAATGACAATTGTCCCAAAAATGTGTCAAAATTGTCCGCCATAATGTCGCAGTCACAAAAAAAATCGCTGATCGCCGCCATTAGTAGTAAAAAAAAAAAAAATTAATAAAAATGCAATAAAACTATCCCGCATTTTGTAAACGCTATACATTTTGCGCTAACCAACCAATAAACGCTTATTGCGATTTTTTTATTTTTTTACCAAAAATAGGTATAGGAATATGTATCAGCCTAAACTGAGGAAAACATTTTTTTAAATATATTTTTGGGGGATATTTATATTAGCAAAAGGTAAAAACTATTGCATTTTTTTCAAAATTGTCGTTTTATTTTTGTTTATAGCGCAAAAAATACCGCAGAGGTGATCAAATACCACCAAAAGAAAGCTCTATTTGTGGGGGAAAAAGGACACCTATTTTGTTTGGGAGCCACGTCGCACGACCGCTCAATTGTCAGTTAAAGTGACGCAGTGCCAAATGGCAAAAAGGGGCAAGGTCCTTTTAGCTGCATTTTGGTCCAGGTCTTAATGTTTACATGGATTTGAGATTTTTTTTTATTAACCAAGTCCATAAAAGGTGTCTATTCCACCACTGTGTTCTTCTGTTCTCAAACGGTAAGAATACCCAAAAGTGCACGCCGCCACCAGCTGAAAAACCTGC